>CP045907.1:13077404-13091281 GCA_013387185.1 Caligus rogercresseyi
GCTTAACCCTAACCAGGCCGGGGGGGGGGGGAATCCACCCCCCCCCCCTCGGTTTTTCTGGGATATTTTCGTGAAAAAAAATAATTACGCGCTAAAATTTTATGACTTTTAAGATTGAAGTATGCGCATCTTTTGATACCATTTTCGAAAAAATCGGACCTACCCCTACGGCGCGGCAGGTCATTTTGCGAACGTCCGTGGCAGAAATCATTTCATTGATTGCATAATGGAAATATGCATAAATACCGACTAATTTGCATAATTAATTACTGTATGCAAATTAATTTACCTGTTCTGTGACATGTATGATCAGTATGATGATGTAATAATGCTAAAGATTGATGCTAGTGGCATTAATTCTGTTATGTGTATGAAAGATCACATTTTGATGCAAAATTTGCATATTTGAATAAATTAACATGCATAATTAAAAAACCCTTTGTTCTATGGTGATGAAATTTCGTGTGGTTGTACATTAGTGGGAGACCTAGTTGTGTGCCAAATTTCACAAATTTTCGTCGCTCCGTTGCCGAGATCTGAGGGGGGGGGTGGAATCCCCCCCCCCCCCCCCCCCCCCCGGCTATAGAGGAGCCAAAATAACCCGGCTGGTTAGGGTTAAGGGATAAAAAATAATTACATTATCATCCTGGGTTTTTTCATCGACTTTAAGACTATTTTTAAAGATGGTTCCCATGGAGCATTTTTATTGGATATTATATATGTACATCGGGTTCTGTCCCATCCTTTATGACGTTAATTGTTTTAGTTCGACGTTTTGTGCTTAAAGCCTTGTAGACTAGCCAAACCAAATATTCTCAAGGAATAAAAATCGGTATGTCTTGAGAGGCTGCAAAGTAGCAATATACTGTATTTCACTCTTTAAGTATATACAAGAAATCATAGAATCCCCTGCTAATGCGATCTTTTCTCTCTTTTTTACAGATCATTTGAAGACTCCCTGGATGAATACGTGGCCAAGTATCCGAGGTTAAAGGTGTAAGAGAGACAAAACGGGTTGGATTGATTCGGGCTCGAATCAGTGGAGCTCGAGCGGCCAAGGGAGAGGTGCTTACCTTCTTGGATTCGCATTGCGAGTGCACACCGGGTAAGGGTGGACTGAGAGAAGCTTAAGCCTTATATTATGTTGAAAAAAAATCACATTGATTATGTTGCGGGTATTTTGACCCATAATGTGTAAACCCATTCGAAACAGTCAAAAAACAGGTTAAACCAAGAACAACTTTATTTTAGAATATTTAAACACTTATTAAAAAAGGCATGACAATACATTTTTAATTTTAACACTATATGAGTTTAACTTGCCCCTTTTCAAAGCTCTCCACATGATGGACAGAACGTCAAAGTGTGCTTTCTGCAGATGTAATTCTTACATTTCACACAAGAGTTACTTGTTTTACTGTCCTCTCGGGAGGGGCAGACTTGGCATCTTTTCCGTTTCTTTACACCTGTGTCCACTGGATCCATTGCAGATTGGTTGTATGAGCTGACCTTGACCTTTCCAATGACAGCTGCAGCTCACATACAAGTGCCCGGGTCAAAATGACCCGCAGCATCATCTTCGTATGCAAACTCTGTACATACATTCCACTACACATCTAAGTGTCCAGATTTACACACCACTTCATGACCCTTAATGAGGAAAAGTCACAAAATTTCAGAAGAAAAAAAAAGGATAACCAGTACTTTGGCCAACACAATTGACCCTTAACATAATATAAGGGATAAAGAAGCTATCAACACGAACTTTTATTTGTATATTATTTTTTGAAGCTATCCATTACGTTTAATTTATTGTTTTTATATGGGAACTCGGGTCGTAGATCTCCCAATAGTTGATATTCATTGCGAAGACTTAGTTCTAAAATATATACGGATGTTAATGCATAAAAACGCGTAATTTTCATGAGTACATTATTGTTATTGTGTATAACCCATTAAATAGCCTCAAAAACATGTAGCATTTCCTAAGCCAACCACTTTATCGCCATAGCCATGTTCATTCGTTTTTTCTACAATATTGATATACTGAAGCAGAAATATTTTCTACCTTGATCAGTGGCGACTATCAATACACTTTTTGAATTATCTTCCGTATGAGACGAATGGGTTGAGTTTACAATTAACTCATGATTGACCTTATTCTTAAACCTTTGATATAGCAAGGATAAGTTCATTAATTATACTAATTAAGTGGATAAGAAAAATCAATTCTATCGTCATGGTCTTTAGCTATTCAGGAAGAAATAACTTCACCAGGTCCATGAACTGTTATCCTTGAGGAACTAAAAAATGAAAAAGCATAATAAATGTATGCATTTTTAAGAGAGTACTTTCATGTACATTCTTTTGCAAACTCACCAAAAACGTCATTTGTCATTTGGAAACTGGACACGGAGCAATGTTTATATATATATATATATATATATATATATATATATATATATATATAATATATATATATATTATAGATATAATATATACTAATATATATAATATACGGGGTGAAGGAGGAAAAAGGGTTGTATTTATGAACAACTTAGTTCAACTATATCTTTGGAGAGAATTAATGAATTAAGTTGATTCTTTCCGGAGGTTTGAGATGTGTGTTACCTGGGAGTCGCTCCAAATTGGGCTTTTGATCTCATACTTGCATGTGTTTGGGGAATTTTTGATATTATATATATATATATATATATTGAAATTACGCAGTTTTCAGTCAATTTTGATTGTATTATGGAGTCCATCAATCACCATTCACTTGCTATATGATATGACTTGCAAGAAGCTATACGTCAAATTATGTGCGGATTTTCATCTATACTATGAAATTGATTCTTTTTTTTCCTCCTTTGCCTTTTTCAGTTTTTGTTTTGCAATACATTAAGGATGGATTACAATATCTAACTAAAATTAGGGGCTCAAAAGACTACTTAGGGTAAAACAGCAATATACTATGATGCAAATCATATTATTAATATTTTTTAGGTATCTAGAGAAGAATTTGGACTACCTTATGTATCAACCATTTAAATGCACATCCTGTAGCCATTGAATCAATGGAGCATTTAAAGGCCTACGGCAGAAATACTTTTTCGATATTGAAATAATCAATTTCATTAGAATTTTTTTTTTGCTTTTTAATGTTATCATCCCCTCCTATTGTATCGCATAGCATTAGATGTTACTTTTTTCTCGATCGTGATGGGTAGAAAGAGAATAGACCAATAAAAATAAAAAGCAGTTGCCATTATGCCAGAAAGCATCATTTCATTCTTGGCCTTTGAAGCTTCGTTACGAGTGTCGTCTTCACTCATATGCCGACATTATTGTTTGTTACGAATGCTTTGATTCTTCCAAAGCTACTATTAATTAAACAAGCAGCTCCTCCTGCTCAGGGAAATAATACATGTTTATCTTGTTCAATCATATCTGCCGATAAATAGATCCTCACTCTAACGACAACATCAAAAACACGTTACCAACTGAAAATATGTTTATCCATTTTGCGAGAATTGCCCTCTAAATATGGGTACGGTTACTTCGATCTCCTACCTGAGCTAGAAACAAAGAGAAACCACACTTCAACACGGCCATCGTGCTAACATTCCTCACAAACCTCTCTATTATTGTACTTATTATAGAAGAAGAAGGAAAAAAAGTATTCGTTATCCAGAGTGTTGAACATATTCATGAGCCGAGTCAGTGCTAGGAGCGACCACATTGATGAAGGAGCTCCCAAACGTCTCGCCTCCTCCTCCGATCATTGAGGAGGAGGATGAGACGAGACGGGCAAATATAATGACTGGAATCATGCCACCCGTCCACTCCCATTCGAGAAATTTGATCCCAAGCAATGATGAATCAATGTAACAATAACAATAATAAGAACAGACAGGAGCACTCTGGATGACGAATATTTTTTTTCCTTTTTCTTCTATAATAAGTACAATAATAGAGAGGTTTGTGAGGAATGTTAGCACGATGGCCGTGTTGAAGTGTGGTTTCTCTTTGTTTCTAGCTCAGGTAGGAGATCGAAGTAACCGTACCCCTAAATATTATTCAGTAGTGAGTTTTTTCTTTTTTATTCATGGCTAAGGAAGACATAATTTAGTAGGAAAAGCAATGCTCTAACCATCACAATGGTTGGCATCCATACATATATGACCCACGTTTTTTAGCTCCTATTTAAAGGAGGTCAAATTGATAATAAAACTTCAGTCAATCATTTATAAATATCCTTTTCTTAGGTTGGCTGGAGCCTCTTTTGGACCGGATTGCTCGTAAGAAGACCACGTGGTGTGCCCCGTGATTGATGTCATCAGCGACGACACCTTTGCCTATCACAACGGGGGCTCCGTGAACGTGGGTGGCTTTGACTGGAACCTTCAGTTCAACTGGCACGCTCTTCCCGACCGTGACCGAAGAAGCAGGGCCACCCTGCGGAAGCCGTTCCCTCGCCCACCATGGCCGGAGGCCTCTTTTCTATCGACAGAAACTACTTTGCCAAGCTGGGGACGTATGACTCCGATTCGATATTTGGGGCGGGGAAAACTTGGAGTTGTCGTTCAAGGTTTGGCTTTATATACCTTTAAGGCTCTTTATGAGTTGGTCAGGTGGTCATTTCATGAGGATGCCTCTCACAGTGCCAAGTTTATCTACTAGATTTCTTATTACCTCCGCCGAAGGAGGTATTGTTTTCACTGGCTTTTGTTGGTTTTGTTAGTTTGTCAGCAGGATAACTCAAAAAGTACTGAACGGATTCAAATGAAACTTTGTGGAGTTGTTTGGAAATGCCAAAAGGAACAGTGATTAAATTTTGGCATCTCTAAGTGCTTTTTTAATATGCAAAATGAGCAAAATATAATGAAATGGGGTCTCTATTCAGGGAGTAGGAAAGAACAAACGCTAAAAAAAATTCATTGACGTATTATTGTTCATATATCAGCTCAGGACTATGTTAACCAGTGACGTAGCTTAAACTTCTTCCTCTTCCCGTCTCTGAGTGCTTTTTAATATGCAAATGAGCTAACACAGAGGAAACAATGATTAGAGATAGAAATCGGGCGTGTGAAAGGGAGAATGTTTGAATAGGAATGTTGTGGGAATCAAAGGTACACACTCTCTGATAATAGCAAATTTGTATCAGAATACCCTCTTCAAATTGAAGAACTTAGTCATAATTATCAATTATATTGCTTTGATATATAAGTTATGTTTGTTCGAGCCATAACTTGGAATGGATTATTATATTAATTTCTATGCTCAGGGCCTTCTGATATTATAATGGTAAAAAATCGATTGCCAAAAACCCTTAAAGCTAAACGACTCCTAAGTTCAGTTTAGGGTAACTTTTGAATTATCCCTTCTTTAACTTATATGAAGGAAAAAATGAGATTTTTTTAAAACCCCTTCCTTTTGAATATGAAAAATATAATTTGGGCAATTAGTTTTTATGGTATTTATCAATAGAATAATAACCAACAATCGTTTTTAATTTGTAATCTCTACATTAACCATATCCATTTAAACTGAATATTTTTCAATAAATTCTCTAAATCAAAGGATTAAAAATATTATAATCAAGCATCCTTATAAACTCCCTCACTAAGTCATGTCTGAACCAGGTAAAAGCGGGTAATAATCTCTACCTATGGAATAACACCAACCAAAAAATATTATAAGAGGATGATTTTGTTTATTAAATATCTTAATATGTTTTTTGTTGCTTTTATGGTTCTATAAAAAGGACAAATGCGAACCCTTTCCGATAAAAAAATATATCAGTAAAATAGTAATTACCTCCGCCGAAGGAGGTATGTTTTTACTGGCATTGGTTTGTTGGTTGGTTGGTTTGGTTTTTGTCAGCAGGATAACTTAAAAAGTGCGGAAAATTTGGATGAAACTTTGTGGAGTTGTTGGAAATAACAAAAGGAACACAGTGGTAAAATTTTGGCATCTCTGAGTGCTTCTTTAAGATGCAAAATTGAGCTAAATACTAATAAATATTTCAAGTTAGCCTACTCTGCCAATAGATGTCGCTGTGCTGTGCTCTCAAAGAGGAGAGCACAGCACAGCGACATCTATTGCAAATGACAAACGACCAGTGATTCATTTGGTGGGATCGGCGGAGGTTTGCACTCTCTGAGTCCTCTGGGCTATTTTTCGTGTCATTTTAATACCACCTTATAATGTGATATTATTAAACTACTCAAAACATTAAATTATGACACGACATTCTCTTATTCTTTTGTAGTTTTCTTGTTATGTTATTTTTTGTTCTTTTAAAATCGACACTATATTTTTTAAATTTATATACATAAAGCTGACATCGTGTTTCCGACTTTAGTAATATACATTCCTTCTTTTTTAGACATGGATGTGCGGAGGTCGATTGGAAATTTTCCTTGCTCACATGTGGGTCACATCTTTCGAAAGCGATCTCCGTATAAGTGGAGAACGGGTGTTAACGTACTTCGCAAAAATAGCATCAGACTCGCAGAGGTTTGGTGAGTTTTATTTTTTATAAATTGTTGCGGGATTTTTAAAAGTCCCTTGGATTATAATTAAGCGGGGGAAATGCATGTTGTAAAGATATTTGTTGCGCTTTTCTTCATTTGAACTCAAAGGAAACTTTTGTACTTGATGATGTACTAATAATAAAATATGTTTATAAATATTTTTTAGAGATAGTATTTAAGGCTGTACGATCATTAAATTATCATGGACTTATTTATTATTTTATTTATAACAATTTATATATCGGAGAGTTTCCAGCTTCAACAGACTTGATCAAAATAATATTTATTTAATCTAAAAAAGCATAAGAACCAAAAAGCTTGTGTTTCATTCAACGGATGATTTGATATTCTGCTTTAAAAATAAGCAAATATCATTAAAGTTTGCAAGCAGAGTATCTCGATATCTGTATCGAGACATTTGATATATGATATAAACATAATAATATTACTTAATTTCTATTTGGTTTTCATTGTCATAATTATTTTCAAGTACGTAACTACTCCCCCTCCCTTTGTTTTCCAGGATGGAACGACTATAAAAATATTACTATGACCGAATAGGAAACGACATCGGAGACTACGGTGACTTCTCCTCTCGCAAAACTCTGCGAAACAACTTACAATGCAAATCCTTCCACTGGTATTTGAAAAATATATATCCCGAGCTTTTTATACCAGGGAGGCTATTGCATCTGGGAGGTAAGAGAATAAATTACTTTAGAAGGAAATTACTTTTTGCCTATGAAAATCTAATGATAATTGACAAAAATCAAGATATAAGACTCGTTGGCCACAATGATACATTTATGCACCTGCAATTTATTTATAAGCAAGCTTGATGTCTCGATTAGAAAATGAAATGACGAAATGTTCAGTGACGTCAAAGTGGAGGATGAAATAAAAGGAAAAAAATCATCCTCGTTCATATTTTTTTTAAATCCATAAATTGAAGTTATTGTGTAAGTGAGATTTAGTAGTGCAACACACAAAGGATCTTACTTTTAGTACAAATATACATATACGAATAACTATATAACTCCTATCAGTTGGCAAATACATTAGTCAATTTTGATGATTTTTTCTTATATTTTTGAATCCAAATGCCTATTGCAACAATAAACAATTTTAATTATTTATAAATGACACTTAGAAACCATTCCATACCAATCTTGAGAGTCTTATCCCCGATTGATATTCGGGCCTTCAGTAGATCAGTACTATCGACGGTAGATTTTGTCTACTTTTACTGATCATTTTTCAAGTACCTAATATCGATTGCATGATTGATCGGTAGCGATAGATATAAAAATGAAGCTTTTCATCAAACTTTTGATTTCTCGGAAATGGCTATCTACTGTATATTGTTCTATTGAATAATTAATTTGGCGTGCTCGATGAAAGACTTTATTTCAATGCTTGAAAAAAATGAAATTTTTGAAGCCATGTTGGATGTTTTAAATTTTTTAATATTATAACAACAATTTTATTTGTATTTTTCATTGAATTTTTTCTAATCAAACAATTATAATCATTACAACAATGAAATTGACGGTTTTTTTTGCTTATTATCCTTTTGTTATTTGAACCTGCGTTCCTAGTCTTAAGAGTCAATCTTGCTTTTTCAATGAACGGGTCCTGTGAAGGATATGCCAAATAATAATTTTTTTTTTTCAAAAAACAGTTATATACGAAACTATAACATTATTATATAATTACCTCTCGTTCAATTCCTTCATCCATAGATTACCAACCTACAAACTAAGACTTGCATTGAGTTTATTAGTCCTAATTCGATTAATCGAAATAAATGCAATCATGTCATGAATGGAAATCAGGTGGAATTGAGAGCATATTTTTCTTTGTTTGTCAGATTGAGGGTTTTATTTTTCATCGGTAATGGATTAATTACGGATCGGATGACTCAAATGTAATTCGGAAAGATTGGTACAACAACTTTTGGCACATCACACATACTACGAATTCCTTCTTAGTCCTGTTGAGTAAGATTCCTTCACTGTCCATCGAATTTGGTGCAATATTTTTGGTCTGAAATTGACAGACCTAAGCAGACAGTGTGGTCCAGACCATGGAAATTATTGAGGAAAAGAACTGTCGTAAATTGCACGAAAAATATTTTCATTCAATGCTTACTTCATAAAACGACGTTTTATTATAGCTTCTGATATCAAACCACAGTTGATTATACGATCATACTTACAAATTGTGAATTTTTTATTTATTCGAGGTTAAATGTCTGGTATTATATTACATTATGAGTCAACACGAGTTCGTAATTATCCTATTTATGTAGTAGATAAATAACTCCGGGTTAGTTTTGGAATATCATTTAGATTCATTCAGATTTTGATGTGTTATTTTTTTGTCTTGTGTCTTTTTTTCTTCTTTTTTTTTCTTCCCCATTTCTTAACCCTTTAGATTCGTAACAAAGAGAGCTCTCAATGTGTGGATTCGGCAGCTAAGCCGGACGATTTACACAAGCCACTTGGCTTATGGCCTTGCCACAAGCAAGGTGGTAATCAGGTTTGTATATATTTTTTGATTTTTTATTTGCCTAATAGGAAATCTGTTAACAGCGTCCTTTTTTTGTTTTATAATACCTTTAAAGATACCCAACTAAATCAAAGTTGTGACACAATCAAATGGTTATTCCTTAAAGTGGGTAGATTTAAAAACACTCGCATATTTGGACGCCTACGGCGCCCATATGTTCATATTAAATAAGTTCTTAAATTTGTATCATGGATTTTGTGGAGATAAAATAAATGTCAAATGAGTTACAATAATTTTCTGTTTTGTACAAACATTCCTCATAAAAAGTTTGACTTTGTACAAATAATATTTTTTAGTCACATGAGATGCTTTTTTCTTTTCTCTTTTTCCCTCTCTTTACCTAGAAAAATAGATAGTAAAATCAGAAAAGGTGATTTTTCTGGTTCATTTCTGGTCCCATCACTTTGAAAATAGTTTATTAGGCCAGCCTTTACCCAAGAACTCCATAGGTACCTTCAAAGTTCAAATCTGACCATAAATGTGGGAGGAGTTATCGTGCGGACGGACAGAGATTGGTGAATTATTATATAGATTTATGAACTTGGGTCTCAACAAAGAAAAGTGGTGGCCAAGAATTAATGATAAAGCGGTCGATTTATATCGCTAGGAAATACACGAGAAATTATTTTATATGAGAAGAAGCCTTCATAACTATTGGTGACAGGGGGGGGGGGGGCATTTAGCTACTTCCAAAATAATAAATGAGTCCCAAGGAGAGGCAAGGGAGTGCTTCTAGAAAAATAGAGGGTAGCTCTCTGCCAAGGTTCTTCCTACAGAATATAAGAGCTCAAGCAATATTGACCCAATACTAATGAAATCAATCAAAACTACAGACCTTCGTTTCTTTCTCTAGTAAGATTTTTTTTCTTTGAGTGTATTTAATATTTTTTGATATGGTGTACCGTTTTACCCACCAGAGATAGAAAGAAGAAACAGCTGTCGATTGCGATATGACAATAGGCATGGATAAATGCCAAAAATGTGTCAGTCCTGATGAATAAACCTCTCATCTTGCACTATTATTTTTGAAAACTAATAAACATGCAAGGCCAAATACATTCACTTGAGTTCAAATAATTTGCTTTTCCATTTTTCAACATAGAAATTAAATTACTGACAGAAAGTCCAGGAAATTTAACCAGGATTAACCTAGTCAAAGTTATGTTTTAATTCATATTCATTACTTGGTTATGCGTATGGTTAAAAATCTACCCACATGTGTCTCAACTAAAATGCTTATTCCTTTGTCTAACTCTCCCTCCGCAACCCCCTTTTCTAGTATTGGATGATGAGCAAAACGGGTGAAATTCGTCGTGAGGACTCTTGCATGGACTACGCGGGCAGTGAGGTCATTCTCTTCCCCTGTCACGGCTCCAAGGGCAATCAGGAGTGGATCTACAACAACGAGGAAACCAGTCTCATGCACGGCCCCACACACAAGTGCCTCTCACTCTCCCCCAAGAGAGACAAGCTCATCATGTCCGTCTGTGATAGCAATGAGCCCAGGCAGCGCTGGAGGTTCTCAACCTACAATCCGTCCAACAAAGAACAGTAGTAGTGTTAGAATGAAAGGATGAGAGCGCTCAAGCCTTCCTCAAAACTCTTAGGGTCTAATTTTATATTAAAAATCAAACCAAAACTACATCATCTTATGTTGTTATAAATATATATATTGCTCTGAGACTATGCAAATCAAGGAACTATTCTATAGGTGTAAGTATAAATTGAGAGTAGAGAAAACACACACAAAAGAAGTATTTCACGCATTAAAAAAGGTCCTAAAAGTATACAAAAGGGTTTATTTTTATGGTGAGAATAAAACCATGAACGCCATTTTGTCCATCAATCAATTGCATTAAATCCTACTGAACATGGCTTTTATCCTCCCCTAATAAACTTCCTCTGCATTTACTTCCTTGGGAACAATATTTATACTTCTATTGTCAAAACTCTCTTTCTTTTATCGGGTTGAAATAAGTAACAATATTCAAAAAATACAAACAAAAATTTCGAATTTACGCATTTATTTAAAAAAATGATACACCCTAAATAGAGTTTCTCTTTTTATAAATAGTCTCAGACTCGTGTTTGTGTGTCTGTGTGTGTGATTGTATTTACGCGCGAGTTTTGAACGGAAAAAACAAAAAATTGTGATAGTTTATGAGTCATGTTATTAATTTAAAATATGAACGATTATAGTGTAAATCTACTTATGTATTTTTAGAAAAAAGAACCCACCAGAAAACACATGCAGTCCTTAAAAAAAGCCTCCTCGACTTCTAAAGCCATTACTGCACTACATATTTGGTTGTTTGATTGTGATAATATTAAAACAAGGACAGAAAGGAAAGGCTTCTTTAACAAATATATATATTTCCCCCCCTCTGCATTTATACCAAGGCTTAAATCTATGACAAGTTTAGGTGGAATAATGAAGCGTATTACTTAGCAAAGGGGATGGTGACAAAACACAATCATATTTTAAAGTAATGTAAAATATTACTTGCTAAAATATGAATGTATATAAAATTAGTACATGGCCGCATAACAAAATGAGCTGTGATTGGCTATCTGATATGACGTCATAGATCCCCTTACTTCAATCCTTCATTATTTATCACTCTTGAAGGTGGTTCAAATCTTGTTGATTAGATCCATCATTCTTGCCCAAATGAAATCCTTGTTAGTATATAAAGTTTGCGTCCCTCCCCCATTTATCATCTCCATTCAAACCTTATGAAAAACTACGTTTACCCTCTTTTTATTTCAGTTTGTCCTCCACTAGTGCTATTGTTTGTTTTTACATACTTATAACATAATATTTCTCTTAATATATTGATTATAAAGAAAAAATATGTAGATTTTATTATATTTTTCTTTTGAATATACGTGTATAAAATGACTATTTTTGAGCGAAAAAATGGGATTTATATTTTAAATCTAAGGATTTGTTATTACAAAAAATAATCTGGATTGCACTTAGGAGTTCGGAGAGTTTATTGGCTCTCATCGTAGTAACCGTTGGATCCATACCCAAAAATCTAATCTCATTTTCTTCCTTAATTTACCCACCGACATTGTTCCAATAAAAAAAGTGGCGTCATCACAGCTCGATTGCCTATGTACTAATACCTCTAGCCAGACAACAAAGTAAGAACGTAAAGGCTCTCAAAGGAATACTTCCGGACTCCCTCCCGCCACGAGCCACCCGGGACGCACACTTGAGCATCAGGCGGAAGTGGAAGTCCTGACCACCGCACGGGACGTCTGAGGCCTTTGGCTGGTAGCCCGCACGCATCTAGGAGCTTCCGGAGCAACGTGGTCGTCTTCTGCAGCTCCGCCTCCGCCGGAGAGCTCCCGGGTTTCAAATTTTTATTTCCTTTTGAAATGATCACTGTTTTTAAATGTATCTTGATTTTATTAATAACAAATAGCTACTGTGACGTCATCTGTGACGTTTTCAGTTTTTCTTTTCTAATCTAAACATTGCGTTCTGCGCATCTTGTATTATCTATTATCTTTTGATCCATACCAAAAAATATAATCTCTTTTCTTCTTAATTTACCCACCGACATTGTTTGGCAGGGATTGAACCCGTCATGGCGTCCTCCAAGAAATATCTTGCAATGACATGAAAAGGAAAACAGTCATTAATTAAATCTTAATGTTATCGCTACAATACAATCTTGGAGGGCGGGGGATAAATCATTCTGAATTCTGGGAAGAGACAACAGAGGAGAAGCCAAATGGAGTAACTGAATCCAAGAAAGACACGCTCAACATCCCCCCAAGACTACCCATCTATATAAAGGCCTATTTCAGGACAACAAGGAAAATGCAATGCTCCCTCTTGTTGGATCCCTCCTTTGAAAATCGAACTCTAAAAAATGCAAATTTTGACGCAAATGGACACAAAGAATCTAAACTAAGATTGGAAATCAGAAATAAATCTTAAGAACAGTAATATATTCCAAAATAAAAAATATTAATTTGTCCAACAACCAAAAAATAATACAATGAATGACCACGCATTTAAAAAAGGAAGATAATACATATGCAGACACTTAAAGTATGCATATTTCCCTTAATGCTCCAAATTATAAATTAAAAAGTGGGCGCATATCAACATCAAGAATCCCAACTTCTTGTCCAAGTCCCATACCTGGCATGGACCATTTCTTCTCTCATTTGGTAAATGGAAAACACGAGTGAAATATGATCTCTGTCTGAAACCCAAGGAGAATAAAATAAGGTTGAGCAATGGGATCGACTTAGGCAGGGCGAAAGCTGACTTTTTTGTTGGGACGTCACAGGTGCTAGGCTTGAATTCTAGTTCATTTGTATAGCACAGTGCCTTGGAGTAGAGAGTCGGACGATTTAATCCCAGAGATTAAAAACAAAAAGGTTCGTGATTGATGAAGGGCAGCCCACATACGAATAGAAATACAATAATATTGTTATTCAACATATAACCTATTTCTGCTCTTCAAATAGTGGCAAAATCATAAAAATAATTCAATTCATAGCAAATTCAATTCAATGACCATCTTTTTACATTAAAATATATCCCCTTTGATTTATACAAATAACATTAAATTGCTATAATCCCAACACCTATTAATTTATGATATGAAATTTGTTTGTTCTTTCATACAAATTATATTTAATAACGACCACTTGTATATATCTCCAATTGATTTTACAGGCTTACAAATTTTAATTTTCTTTTATCCTTTGTTTTTGGCACGAAATAACTGATTGTACCCA
>CP045907.1:13091381-13117548 GCA_013387185.1 Caligus rogercresseyi
TTTTCCCCCCGTGTACATATGTACTCCTTCAATCAAGACACAAGTCCTCCATGTGAAATTTACTCACAAATATGTATCTGAATTTCCATGGCTTCCAGGTCTTTATAATAATAAGGAGTTATTATTATAGTTAATCAACTGGTCTTGTTCATCAGTGTGTGGAGTAATTAATGTAGCTGGAAGCATATGACTTTTTTATATATAAAGAAAATTGCCTTGGAGCCCTACCAGAGTTTCACTTCAATATAAAATACAGTGAGCCCTCGCTACTTTGTGGTTCGGTCTTTAGCGGCCCATAATACATCAAAGATGTAAAATGCTGTTTTAAAACCAATAATTATTTTGTGAATGTTTCGTTGCATTACCAACTACTTTACAACTAGCTTGATAAATTATGCTCACAAAGAACTTTACAACATATATAAAAACGTTTCATCATAACAAAAGGCTTTCAGGAAAAAGGAAACACGAAAGGGTAACATTAGATTAAAATAGGACTCTGCATGAACCAGTAATGGTTTTTATAGGGGCTTTGTGTGTACAGTTTACGAACAATGTATTTATGTAAATAGATCAATTATATATATACATATATAAATCTATGAGCACTCTGTAGTGTTAAATAAAACTCTTGTAAGAGGGTTATAAACCTAAAATTCACTAAGGTCCAATTAGAACTAAAATAATTTTAAAATAAAGTTCTGTAACTTTGTGTGAATGCAAAGTGCCTGTAATGTGTATATTGACTAGAAGGAGACATTTTGTTATATGACTGTACATGCAGTCAATTGGTCAGCTAAATATTTTATAAAAACTAAAAATATGCGTTAGGTAAAATCGAAATCTTTCCTGTCACAGAATAAATAACTATGATTTAAAGTTAAAGACCTGGGTTTTTTATAGGACAGTGTGTGGATCTGAGCCCTGCTCTTTAGTTATACCCGACAAACGCAATTTTTTCCCTCTTTCATTCATAAAACGGTAAAATTGGGGACATTTCAGGGTTCATCTATAGCCGGGAACAGGTCAACCCCCCAAAAAAAAAACTGTTTCTGGAAAATGAAGATGTTTGATAACCCTGCTTTATACACAAAAAACTCACTGTATTTGAATTATCTAAATTTATATATATATATATATATATATATATTCCGCGTGTGACAACCATTGCCGACTAGAGAACAACAGCAGCAGTTTATGTGTTCATACTGACGCGTGGAAGAGGCAGCCAGTGGTTGCACCATCATACAACAACTCTTTCCCCTCCTGTATTTAATATAATACATAAAAAGAAGAAGAATGGCAAAAAACCACTCACTTCACTTCTGAGTTAAAAGAATGGCTCTTTTTTAAATGTATATACTCATAAATATCGTGTCCGCTTTGAAAAAAAGTACTCTTTAAATAATAATAATAAATCTCTCCGTATCTCTACTCTCTCTCCCTTCTTCCCCTTGTCTCTCTTCCTACCTCTCTGAGGGCCATGTCTGCTCAAATCGTCATCAGTTCCTTTTTTTTGTTTCTTCTGCAGTAGGATCCTTCCTTCTGATCGTGTGCTTCTTCTTCTTTAGTTTCCCTCTGCTGACTACCGAGATATTGTGTTTGAGGTATCTTTCGTGCTCCGACCGACGCGACGTGGTGTTCCAAGAGCCTCCTCCTGTACCTCCTCCTGTTTCTCTGGAAGGGCTCACAAACTGTGTATGTTGTGTATGGTGTGTGTGTCCATATTTCTTCTTCTGATAAGGTGAAAACAGTTTAATAATAAAATAAATACTTATATTTCTAACTACCTACAAGAGCTGCATTTACATATTATATTTTTATATCTACTATGTTTTTATATAAATATGAATCCCACTTACGGCCAAGAAGTTGGGTGTTCCATTGTGATGTTGTGGCTAAAGTTTCTATTGATTAATATATTTGCTCAAAATAGCACAACATGTTAGATTAGAAACTATGTTCATTGAAACCCATCAAAAGCTTAAAGATTTGTATACTTGGTTTAAATAACAGATGTTCTTCTGCTGAAATAGGTGCTGTCTTTTCAAACTTTGCAATTGTGGCTTACCCTATTTTATCGTTTGGACTCATTCTTATGATAAACAACAATTATGGGCCAGACCCAGTACCTTATTTGGTCCCAACTACATGCAAGAGTCTATACAATTTAACATATATTTAAAATCAAATGCTTTTACCTGGCATAACGTGGGTTATTTCCTATATCTTATAACATGTCACCAGGAACTAGATTATGACTTGTAGCGGCGGTCTTCATAAAAATCCAATCTTCTCACCTCACAAAAGCTTTCAACTCTCTCTGACGTGTTCTGATTCATAGTAATAGTGTTGATCTCTCAATGATCTCTGATTCTATTATCTGTATTTTCACATCTAAAAAGGAATCGAATTTGAGGTGCTTTGGATTATAAGGCCATTATAAGAATGATATTCCTCAAGTCAGTGGCCGGCTTTTATATATTCTTAAAGCATACGAGTAAAATAGAGTTTAGAATATAATTACTTTAAAACTGCTCAAGTTAATTTGGAAAATTATATAGATTAGTTTAAAAATACAAGAATACATTAAAATTTTACTTCTCTGGTTGATCATATTGTTAATAACACGACGTTTTAATGTATTTTTATGAATATTATAAGATATAATATCATGTGAATAAGTTTTACCTTGGTAAAAAAGAAGAATACATGAAGGCTATATTGATAATATATATTTCGTGGTGAATGATCTTGTCGACAATCAGAAGTCTAAGGTTAGTTCTTTCATTTGGTTTAAATCTGGGACACTCGCCTCATCAGTATCTCATTCCATTCCTATAAAAGAAAAAAAAAGCTTTTTCTAGTAAAGGAAAGTCTATATTCACAAATGCCATGTTTTATTTATGGCGTAGCTATACATTTGTAAAAAATATATACAAATCTGCTTGAAGTATTTCCAAAATCCGATTTGCCCGAAATGACGTCAGCTGATTACTTGAATGGCTTAGAGGAATTATAGGGGAACTTTTATATGTATTGAGATCCCAACGACCTATATTTTAACACCACAATCTACTGAAGATATATATCATTTATTGACTCGTATGAGTTAGAAATTAATGAAAATATCGCATAACTGATAGTGAAAAATATTTGAAATGCATCCTTACAAGATTATTACTACGTAAACAAACTATCAACAAAATGTCTGACAATAAAACTATGTTTATTTTAACATTTCCTTTCATATATTGTACTCTTATTTCCATTCAACTATAAAGACCACCTACAACAGCAATTATGTTATAACTATTTGCATAAGTCCAATTCATATAGTTTCCTTTCAAATATTCCAAATAGGTCCATGATAGCTTTGTCATAATAACACTCATATATATGTATACAGGTACAATAGTCCTGCGTAAAGGCGTCGAGACGTTGATATGTTCTCTTAACTATTCCCCCTTAATAGCCTCGCTTCGACAACACCAAATCAATGACTTTGTTATGTAAAGTGTACATCTTAAACGTTATTTATTAAATATCACCTCCCTTCTCAAATATCTCCTTGGAGCATCAAACTTTTCAATTGTGTTTTTTCTTCTTTTTTTCTTTCAGGAACTTAACTCTTAAAAACCGCCTCTATGAAGCCACAACACACTTAAAAACACCCCTAAAGAACTCTCTCACACGCATCCATCGGCACCCTTATCGGACGTTTCTCTTGGATTTCCTCAAAAAACATGAGTCCCTCTTCATTCCACGTCGACATCGGAATTCCTTATTAAAGATCCTAGTGTTAGTGCCCCTTACCCTATATCTTCTGCATCTCTTCTCCACATCCAAGGCTCCTGGGTCCTCGGATGATGGCTCCCCAGAGCCCGAGGCCTCAAAAAGTGAACCTACATCGTGAGCTTAATGCCAAGAAAAGGAGGAACCCGAGGAGCCGGAGGAGGTTAAGCTGGATCCTCTTCCCAAGCCTTCCAAGGGACACCTCCTCCCGTGCCTCTCAAGGCAAAGCCACATGGGAATAAAATAGAGTCCAATGTGATAAAACCGTGAGTAAAAATATCTACTTCATGATCTTTTCTCTAACAAATTGCTTGCTAGAAGAAAAAAACAGTTGGCATTATGAAATAAGTAGGGATAGGAAAGAGGTGCTATTTTTTAAACGTGATTGGTTTAAAAGAGAGCAACAAAAAAATAGTTGCCAATATAAAAAGCATCACTTCACTCAAGTCTCTTGAGGTGTACTCTCATCAACTCAAAGATAATTTTTTTTAAACATTAATTTTCAAAAAACGAGAATTTTTTTTTACTTGTAGAATTAATTCTTTTTAGCAGGCTTTTACAGACTTAATTTATGTTTCATTAAAAGAGCTCTAAAAAAGTTTTCAAACGATACCCATTGTAATGATGTAGAACCCAAGGTTGGTCTTGAAATCCATATTGGATTTTTAGCCCATTTAAAAATGTGGCCAGCCACAATCTGAACCAGACCTGGTTCCCTGGACTATTAAATTTAGGGATATCTAGAGAAAATGGCATGCAGAATCCGCCAAATAATGCGGTTAACGAGCAGTGGGCCACCACATCCCAATGCCACCAGCATCAGGGTCTGTGCCGCCTTCCGCCCCCATTTGGATTGTATGGCCACAGAGGGTAGACATTTTGAAAATTAACAGCCATTTTCTATCTAATTGACCTCAGAAAATTTTATGTGTTTTGCTAAATTTTCTCGAGATATCCAACTTTTAAATATGACCTTATTTTTTTCCGCGGTTTTTTTAAACGCCACTGTGTTATCCAATTGACGATCCGTTGATCAACTTTCAATGAAAATGTGTTACCAATGAAGAAATGATGTTTATTAGTAAGTTTTTGAGGATTATTAAAATAATATCCCTAATAATATAAATGTTATTAGTAGTAGAGTATTTTTTTTTTTTCAACCGATGTGCACGAGACGTGTGCCAAGGGAAATGATCACTTTGCCGACTGTACAGTCTAGCGTCTGGCAGAGCAATTTTGAAGTAGGATCCTCGAGTAGGTGGCAGCAGGATATGGCAGGTTGTCTTGGTGATATAATATTTGAATTGTGGATATAAACTGTCACTGAGTGATGTGCCATGGGATCATTTTCAGGGAAGAAATATTTCTTGTCACAAAAAATGCTTTAAAATACTACCAATGAGAGAGATACTAGTATATAATACATAAATCTGTAGAATGCCTAATGGCATGCCATGCAGTAACTTACACGGTTGACTTGTATTAAAGAAAAAGGAGGGGTCAAAGCTTGGAGAAGAGCGTTCTTATAATTAAATAAGTTAATAATTATGACAATATCTTATACTACTCAGTGATTTATACATTTATTTGAATGTTTTTAAGGGATTACATAAATTTATCGTTTTGATCCTCTTGGCAAGAAAATAATCATCTTCAACTTTCACCTCCTTTTTTGTATTTGATAAGCACCCGTCACTCAACTACTGCCGAAAAAGAGGAAGGGAGTTAACACTAATTATTTTTATCCTAAACTATTCAAATAGCTTCTTATTTGTACCCTTTAGTAGCCAAACAACAATTCCAAAAAACTATGCATCTTATAAACTTTGACGACTTTTAGTCAGGGAGGATAATGAGCCGGGAAGGTTCTATGAGCGCCGTACCTAAAGATTCAGTGCTCGCACTACACCTTGATAAATAATGCCTTAAACAAATTAAGACCATAAAAAAATGTAGCGCCAAGGACTTGATCCCAATGCTTAAAGTTGCATTCTAGGAATGCTGCTTTTCAATGTTAAAGCGTTAAAGTAAAGTAGCGCATGCATAACATAAAATTCTTCCTTTTTTCCCAAAAGGAATTGGCCCCTTTTACTTTTTAGTAAGCGCTTTGATGCTAGAGCTCTTTGAAAATAATAAACAAATTCCTTTTATTATTTATATTGGGAATCTCGCACAATGTGTGTAGTGAACTGATATATTTCAATCATCAAACTTAATTCCTTTAAACGGTTTTAATAGGATGGTGACGTAATTTCATGGACTAGCGACATCTAACGTTAAAGAAAATAACCAAAATTTTGGCCTATTTGTTTACTTTTTCCTTGCATGCGCTACTTTACTTTAACGCTTTAGTCAATGTTTGTATCCGCTGCTTCTCTTTATAAAAGTGCCAACTCTTCAGCAAGCTTCAGTATTTCTCTTCCAAGGGACACTCTCTATATCTATGTGTATATTTCCCCCCTCTCTTTACACGTGTCAAGCCACATGTGTGTTCAATTTTGCTGTGTGTTGATGATGGATCAGGTGTGTGGTGCGACCCAAAAGAGGTTATTAGCATTTATAGTTTGATGATAAAGGTGTATTGAAGGAAAGGAGTGGACTGTTTTTAAAAGATAAAGGGGCAAAAAAGGGTCTCAACCTTTCAAGAGTCAATATCAAATGGAGTCACGTGAAAGAAAAGCTGAGTTATCATGTATATAAATATATACATATATATAAATATATATATCATGTATCGTTGATGAGATTCTCCAAAAAATCTTTTTGGGGGCTTTTCAGAGACATTATTTCGTTTGATGGGTTTCGAAGTTTCGTGTTTGCACAGCCACAAAAATGAAATAAGAACTTACTTCCAGCTGGAAATAAGATATTTTATAACAGTACAAAGATTGCATGACGTCATTAAAAATATAATTTTCGGCAGATATCGACTTGCAAAAATGTACCACAATCTTGAAAGTCCAATTTTCATAAACTCAGACTTCATCTATGCATTAGTCGTCGATGGATTTTATATATCCCCAACGAAAAACTCCCAAGGAGTTGATTTCACACCCCAATGATATTTAATATTTTATTCGCCAAATTGAAGAAATATATTTGATTTTTGTTTGGGATTCATCGTTTATTTACGTTTATGTATTATTCTAGGAAATGAGATCAATATCTTATGAATTTGCTAAAAAATTGCTCCCTCTTATAGAAATTATATGAATTTGAATGCTTAAACTAAGATATGGCAATGATTTCAATCATAGATCGATATAATCTTGGTTGCCTTTTCGTTACTGTATCATTAAGCTTATAAAATGTATTTCTTTAGTCAACGCCACAAAACATTGCAATTGCTAAATGAGTAAAATCAAATTCAGTTTATACTCGGAAATAATATTTTCGATGGACTGTTGTTTTTACTGTGTTACAATATGTGATTGAAATTGATACAAAGAATAGAATGATATTAAATGGTAAATTGCTGAAGAGTGGCAATTTATTTCTTGAAAGTCTTCGAGCTTGGAAGCAGAAGCAACTTAAAACATATTTTATGTTTTATTTCCGACGTCCAGTCTTAATAAATACCACAGCTTTCGATTTAAAAGCTTGTCATACTTAATGTATGTATTTTTTGAATATCATCGATTTCACATCCTGCGATTGACATTATTGTCCTACCGATTAGATTACTGTGTTTGGTGAAATAGTATTTGCTTCTCATATTTATTTACTTCGATACCTCTTATTCAACTTACAGTAGTTACAACATCAAAGTATTTTTTTGCCTATTTGCTTCGGTAAAATTGCATCCGACTGAATATAAATAAGCATTGTAGCATTAACATTGGTCTACCGGACCTAGGATCAACAACGAGGTAGACCAAGTATGACCATCCCTCTCGGGATTCGAACCTGCGCCCCAATCAAAGTATTACATATAACATTACGATAAGCGATTAGCCATTTATGAAGGATATCGCTTAACCTCTCTGAATAAAAACCATCTTGCACGAAACTTATATTCCAATTTTTGATTCTTTCACTCCGTAATTATGGTGTTTTGGAAGATATTTTATTCGATATGACCTTAGTATGTAACCCATCTCTATTATGTTTTGTGTATAATTATATAGGACTGAGAAATCCTTTTTCTCCTCAAAACAGTCCCAATTGGTTCTTCATACAGTTTTCCTGAAATAGTATTTTCGGGCATTGTAATTATATAGTATTCACTTTTTTATTATTGTTCAACTAGTAGGCATTATTTAAACAAATACAAATTTAATACACAACTGGCTTTTTGTTTAATAACTGATTTTCGCTAGAGTTTTGGCCCCATAATCTTAGATATTTCTTTTGAACACCAATTGTAATAAAAAAGGAACTCTTATATTATTTAAGTATGCTAATAATATAATTATATTTGATTAACATGTGCTGTGCATGATGACATTTGATTTCAACCATATTTATACCAGAAAAGTTTTTTCATTCTTTATAATAGAACGGGAACGTATCAATCTGAGCGACTTTTAAGAAAGTAAATGCTTTTGTTGCGTGAAGTTCAGGGGTTGTAATAGCAGTTGTCTTGCTCAAGTCTTCGGATGCCCCCGCCGTTGTGGTCTTTAAAGACCGTTTATTCGATAACTTATTATATTTATTAAATCAAAATGAAGCCAACAAACTACCCAACAGAGTAAAATACTCTATGCTGTTGAAACTGAATGACTATTTCGATATCTGTTGACCAATGAGAGTTGTGAGTGGTTAAAAAATACGATAATTGATTATATAGTACAATTTAAAATATTTGAGCTACTTTAATACACTTTCCCCATTAGTTTTGATAATTGGTTAAAATATAACTAATATATTTTACCAAATCTCCGATATAAAAAAGTGTTAATATAGTAATATATATATATATATATATATATTTTTTTGTATGCAGTAATATACTACTCTTTCATTACAAAAACAAAATGATCGCTATAAGGCTCCTATGTACTACCAGAAAAATACTAAAACGCTCTACAGTCCTACAGTTAAGCTAAAGTAAGCTTTTGAGTATCTGCACATCAAATATCTTTGATTCTTGCGCCAGCCGCTTATAACAACTTAACGTTCTTCAGTGGAGTCCTAGATAACAATGCTCTTTAGTGATAGGGACCTATGAGCTGAGTAAATAGATAATAAATAACTACGCGATTACTTTACCGCTGTGAAAAGGGCACTAAAATCCCTCGCCCCCAAGCACTCTGTCGGCATTGACGAAATACCTATAGTCGAATATCAGTCAGCCTGGGCAGCATTAGCCCTTCCAATCGTTCATCTCATCAACACAATCATCACTTCTTGGGTATGACCAGACGAGTGGAGAACGGTAATGAAAAAGGGTAAACCACGTAGAGAACCCTCTAGCTATAGACCTGTCTCACTCCTGTGCGCCATCTCAAAATGACCGAGCGGGTACTTTACAAACAACTCGTGACCTACGTCGAAGCTTCTTGTAAACTCCCAAAGGAACAACACAGCTTCCGAACTGGACGTAGCCTCGACACTGCCCTTACAATTTTACTGTCCAACGCTGCTAAGGCTTGTGATCGTAAATTAAAGGTATACATTGCTGCCTTCGATTTTTCTGCGGCCTTTTGGAAGCAGATATACTTTTGGCTAAGCTCCAATGGATGGCGGGGCCCACCAAAAGCTGATGCTCAGCTACATAACAGGAGGGCGACACCAGGTGAACGGCCAACGGTACAGTTTCCTGAACATAAAGTACGGCGTCAGGCAGGGTTCTCTGCTTGGCCCCCTACTTTTTATTTATCTTACGACTGACCTGCCTGATTACCTGAGAGCAGCTGTCAAACCAGAAGCTCAACTATTAGTTCTTTAAGCATAATCTAATTATAAAAATGATATATATTTTTAGTTTTTTATTAATATTTTAGGATTGTATCATGATTTGTTTGTATATAAAAATATATATTTTTTAAAGCCATGAAGGTTAGATTTATATTTACTCCGAAATTAAATCATACAACAACTTACATCTTATCTTAGATAATTCGTTTTTATTTATTATCTTTATTATAGAATAAATAATGGTATTATTGAGAATTCGGGTTTTCCCTTTTATGTAGTTTTTATAATGGAAATTGCAAGTGATTGCGTTCAAAAACCAAGGGAAATTATTATTATCATTATAGAATTATTACTTCCGGGAAAACAAATAAAGTGATTCTTTTCTAACAACCGCATCTTTTTTATTTATTGTGGACGATGTAGAAAAACAGTATTTTTCCCCTTTTCAATTGTTATTACAGGGCAGGATATGGACAATAAAATCAAATGATCTATTGTCTTTATTTTACAATTATAAAAAATACTATGAGATAGTATCATACAAAAATTATAAGTAACTAGAGGCATATATACACTCAGAGAGTGCAAACCTCCGCCGTCACGGGGTCCTTATGAGCCTTCCGAGGCGGATTTTTCACGACTGGGGCGGCGTAGAGGGACGGGGAGGGTTCCCTCGACGGAAATTCCGAGAGGAAGACGCTCCCGGCACCCGATTTCACAGCACAGCGACATCTATTGTCGATAAAAAGTCGATAAAAGAATATACAAGCACAATTAAGTAAATGTATATAAAATAGAGGACTCAAAGAGTGCAAACCTCCGCCGATCCCCTCCAAATGAATAACTTGGCCTTTTTGTCATTTGCCACTAGATATCGCTGTGCTGTGCTCCCTCTTTGAGAGCACAGCACAGCGACATCTATTGAGTAGGCAAACTTGAAATATTATTAGTATTTAGCTCATTTGTATCTTAAAGAAGCACTCAGAGATGCCAAAATTTAATCACTTGTTCCTTTTGGCATTTCCAACAGCTCCACAAAGTTCATCCGAATCCGTTCCGTACTTTTTGAGTTATCCTGCTGACAAACAAACCAATATTTAGTCATCAATGGAGTATAAAGTAAAAACTATTCCTTTTCTGGGGTTAGCACTGTCACGAATGTCTGTACGGGCTCGTCACACATACGAAATACTTTTTTTTGCGTAGAAGTTACTTCCACCACTTCCTATACGAATGCTTTCAACTTGCATAACTCTGGGTCGTCTGAATTTTCTTTAAATCTGAAATCAGCTTAAATTTAAGATTTTATATATATATTTTCCACATCAACAGGATTTTATGAAAACAAAAATTTAGTTTTATATTTACAAATTTAGATCCCACAAAGAAGCACCATGATTACCAAGAATCAACGATACATTTTTGAAAATGTCTCTTTTGAATATTGTTAAAGGTACGATCGTGTTCACTTATGGTAGCGTTGAATATGGGGGTCTCCATTAATGGGGAAAATACTTGAGAGAAAATGGAGAGAGTGTTGTCACATTAATCTCCATGTGGGGAGTAAGATATCATCAGAAAGAATTAGGAGAGAGTGATAATAATCATATGGGCACTAAATTTTCCGGTAAAACACCCTCTAAAACACGTCTTATCATCTCAAAATGACCAATTTTCCGCGAGTTTAAACCCCATTAAAACATTCCCTGAGCTCTCAAAACTATTAACTAAAATTTAGTCAAGATATAATTGTTCGGAAGATACAGGGAAACGAACGAATTTTTTATATAGTTTATATACTATATATATAATTATATATATATATATATATTAACACTATATGGTTTGCAATGCTTTAAAAGGTTCTTGTTGTTGCTCTACTATACGTTTTTCCGTTGTTGTTTTAATTCATTACTATTTTTCTTTATTGTAACATCCTATAAGTGAATTCAATTTTTTTTCAAACTTTAATTTTAGCTGAAAGTACTTAATTTTACACATTTATGCATACGTAAGAACTTCTAACTAATTTTTTTATTTTTTTTACACTAATTTACTCGATTCTCAATATGTAATGACGTTTTCAGCAAGTTTTGTGATATATATGTATAAAGAATAATAGAAAATATTGTTTAAATTTCATTTATCCATTGCCTCTTTGTATTCCAAAGCTTTAGCAACTTTTATGAACTTGATTGATGAAATATAATTTATTAATTTTTGGCAGCATATAATATTTGCTTATCAACTACTTTTTAAAACTGTAAGCTCTTCTTGACGTCATAACTTCGTTGTATCATTTTAGAAAATCATAAGATTGTTATTATTTCAAGTTTTGAAATATATTATATATCTCGGTGTCCACAAGAAACTGTTCGGTTTTAAACGTTCTAGAAATAATGAAATACGGAAAAAATTCTGTCAAAATACATGTACAGGCAAGTGTTTGAGTGGTATAATACCTTTATATGTTTGTTTGTTTGTTAACTCCTAGGTAAACCCACCCCACCGGAACTTAATTTGGTATCAGCCGGTGAAATTTACTTAGCAGCTAAGATCTTTATTTTTGAATAAATTATATATACAGAAAATGTAGAAATTTTTTAAGCATTGAGCTTCCATTGGTGTCTTCTTAGCTTTGGACTCCTCTGCGAGCTGGAACATCTCCTTTACGGTGCGAGCACAGTCAAAAATGAGATGGATCGGCGTTTCCTCCTCCTCCTTGCAGAGACGACATAAATACCTTTAGATATTGTCACAACTTTCAATTAAAAGAATTAGCTATCTTACATTACTAAAAGTTGATGAGAAATAATGTTTGGAATATATTAACATGATTTTCATCCTGTTTTATACCCTTTTCCGTATGTCATTATTTTCTTCTTCTTGACCATTTTTTCCTTAACGTATATTATGGACGTTTTTTTCCTTTGACGTTATACCTAAACAATTTTTTTCTAACGTATGCCTCAACTGTAAATATGGGATGTGCCCTCCTTGCAATTGTATGTATCTGTTTAACGTGACGTCAGAATGTGGCGAATATTATTGTTGTCATTAGTTTTTTGTGAAAGTATTTACTACAAAACCCATGCACAAAAATTACTATTTGGAAAGCATTGAGGGACTCTTTCAATACTCTAAGAAAAATTAATCGTCAATTTATGACGTCATTATATATAGATTCATATTATTTTTGAAATGTGAATATTTTTTTGTTAAAATGTTTTCTGATCTTATTTATTTATTTCCAATGCCTAATATACATTAAGGTAGATTATCTTGTATGTCCTAGTTGCCACGTTTGTTGGAGTTTGATAAATATGAGCATTTTTTTTGGGGCGTAGCATATTTCCTCCCTGTTGCACAAACGATTAGAGAATGAAGTATGATATGAGCAGAGCTCTAAAGAAATTATATAAGGAGACCTCCCAGCTTTTCAGTCATATTTATTTGTTTGTATAGTAGTATCAGGAAAACGGGTTGAACAGAATCATCAAAGTATCGGCCGTGTAATCGTTTCCACTAGTTTCAAAATAAGGTACTTCAGATTCATGTTCATTGCGGAATCCAAAGGAAAATTTAGTATCAACACGCTATAAAAGAGCCTTAGTTAATTACTGTTTATTCTGTAAGATTGTTTTTATTATATAATATAAAAATTCTATGTTTATGATTCCAAATTATCAGTTTCTTAAACGTATTTATTACCTCCGCCGAAGGAGGTATTGTTTTCACTGGCGTTGGTTTGTTGGTTTGTCAGCAGGATAACTCAAAAAGTACCGAACGGATTCGGATGAAACTTTGTGGAGTTGTTAGAAGTGCCAAAAGGAACAAGTGATTAAATTTTGGCATCTCTGAGTGCAGAATTAAGATGCAAAATGAGCTAAATACTAATAAATATTTCAAGTTACCCTACTCAGCCAATAGATGTCGCTGTGCTGATAAATCGGGTGCCGGGAGCGTCTTCCTCTCGGAATTTCCGTCTAGGGGAACCCTCCCCAGTCCCTCTACGCCGCCCCAGTCGTGAAAAATCCGCCTCGGAAGGCTCATAAGGACCCCGTGACGGCGGAGGTTTGCACTCTCTGAGTGTATATATGCCTCTAGTTGACTATCAAATTTAAATAAATAACTTATGACTTAAAAACTCTTTGTAAAATATTAGCATTATGAGTACCCAGAATGACTAAGGTCTGAAGGTTAAAATAATTCCTCTGCATAATTATTTTGCAAATAATGAAGCTATTCTTAATCATCATAAATCTATGTGATATAATCCAGACTTGTCTGGGGAAATCATATGGCATTCTATATACAGGGTGTATGAACAAAAAATTCTGCTTAAAAAACTACAAGCTTATTTTAATATGTATATTGCTACAATAAAAATCAATATGTTTACTAGGATAGCTATCTATTCAACATAGCCGCCGTGTGCGGCTTCGAAACCGATAACAGGCATTTTTTTAAATCTGCGCTGCTCTCACTGAGTTTTTCCTTGATGCAGGGGATGAGAGAGATTACCTTGGGTATTGGTAGGAGGAATTGGTCATCTTCTTCCACGTAGGACAATGGGTTCACATCCGGTTAAGAGACGAATGCAATGAGGAGGGAGGTGCGAACGCAAAAGCATTGCTTTTAAGCCAGCCTTGCGTCCGCTTACCTTTGTGGGCCGGAGCTGAGTCCTCCTGCCATATTCACGGCCTCTCAATTGACACATAACGTCCTCCAGAATCTGCTGGTAGATGTCATAGAGATATAAAGATATAGAGAGCTTATTCCCCCCAATAGCAGAGAAACAACGTTCAGCTGTATTCTGTGTGTTCAAAATAACCAAAGTAATTTGTACTAAGTCATCGTAAGCTGATCATAGAGATAGATTACATCTCTATGATCAGCTTAAGATGACGTAGATCAAATTACTTTGTTTAGTTTGGACACAAAAATACAGATGAAGGAATAAGCTCTCTATATCTTTTTATCTCTATGGTAGATGTCCGTGTTCGCCCTGAGGCCTGTCTTGAAGGAGTGGAGCGGCATGACCCTCACTTGTCACGACCCAAAGACCATGAATATGGTCTGATGACTCCTCCACCTGCTTCTTGAGACTCCTTACTGTTCTAACTGACATTGAGTGAAGGCTAGAGATGTCAGCATAGTGCATACTGTCTTGTGATCATCACTAAACATAATATCTATGAATAGTAGTGCATCTACGATCTATCTCATCGAACAATATGACTTGCGGGGCATTTAAAATGATGTCGAGCAATTTTCTTCTTCCCTGATGTATGTACCAGTCATAAAGTTAGCTCGATATTGAAGTCTCACACGAATGCATATTTATGACGTCATGAGTTTGTATCTTGAATTGACCCTGCATTTTCTTAGTAAAGTATGTGAATTAAGGCTTTATATATCATGCAAAAAAAGTTCCCCTTTTCATTAATTATCAACCCGAACACTAACAATTATTATAATCTGAGGGGCCTCTTGATGTTGATGAGAGTCATGATTAACTTCTCTGCGCTGGTGGTTTATTATCGTTGTTGTGCCCTCAGAAATGAGGCATTCAGCTTATGCATACGAACTTCAATTATTATGAAGAAGAAACGCCTATGCATTGAGAGGGAGAGAGAGAGAGAATGCAGAGCTGACTGCTTTTGTATGATGTGAAAGAAGTATGGGCTACTTTATTCCTCTGCCATTACCTCCATGATTAATACACATAATAGGCCTTATCAGCAGCTTATCAGGCAATTTAGATTGTAGTGTGTCTCAAGTGATGGGGGGGGATAAGAAATACTTAATGGCTGCCTGTGATTTAAAGGCTTTGTTAACTCTATAGACGCCATTCTTGTATTTACTTTCTGAATATAATATTTCATATACCATTTGGAAGAATTTTATTATATATAATACGAAAATTACATTACTGGGAATCAATGCATATATGTATATTAAACCGATGGACCGGCTCCGACGGGATGTTTCACAAACTGTCTATCGGTGAAGCTTGACTACAGAAGTGTGGCGGAGTGGCATAAATTGTCAATTCCCTCCACTGTCTCTCCAAAAAAGCTTCCTGTTGTGCTGAGGGAGACGTATATGATCTGTAAATTAACAGTATTTATTTTGATACATATTATATTGAGAAGAAATTACGTTTGGTTGTGAATTGAACGGAAAAACAAACACCGTTCTCGAACGCTTAACGGATTATAAATGAAGGGACGAAAGTCATTTTTTTGTTGGCTTCCGTCCGTTCAATTTATATTGTTTTTAAATGAAAACTTTAAAATATGCTCTCTGTGCGAAAAGTGTTGACGTGTTTTTATATTAGAAGTTCAATCAATGTTTCTTATGTCACTCTTCAAAAAAATTAAAGTCGTTCTGCATAAGAGAGGCGGCGTTTTTTAACCATGAATTTTTTTCAAATGCGAGATAGGAACAAGTTAAAGTAATTAATATTTTTTCAACGAACGCGAAAACGAACGGACGAACGCTAAGGTTGCGAACGCCCAATAGACTGGTATGACGTGTGATCAACGTCCAGCTGGCTGAACATAGTATGCTCCACTAAATTAGCATTTTTTAGACTCCAAAGATCTCGACTTCCTTGAAGATTTTTTGTAATTGCAGCAATTGTAATTTTGTTAAAAAATCAATCGACTGGAATGTTTTTTTCTGGAAAAACTGAGATATGTGTAAAGTCATTAAGTCTATTTAATACTTATTTATTAACAAGAATTCCTTATTTCTTTTGATATTTAATGATGTTATAAAAGATTCACAAAGGGTTTAAAAATACAGGGAATAAAACTTCCTGCGATATTGCTTTTAAGTAATAGCGTCTCTGCAACTTCCATAGAGATATAAAGATATAGAGAGCTTATTCCCTCCAATTAGCAGAGAAACATCGTCATTCAGCTGTATTATGTGTCCAATATAAACAAAGTAATTTGACCTACGTCATCGTAAGTGATCATAGAGATAGAAAGATTAGTTTATATTGGTCACAAACGTATTCCTCTGAAGAATCCAATAGGCCCTCTATGTCTTTCTATCTTTATGGGTTAAACCATAGAGATATAAAGATAAAGAGGGCTTATTCCCTCCAATTAGTAGTGAAACATCGTTCAGCTGTATTCTGGACACAATGACGTATTTCATTTCCTCCAATAGCAGAGAAACATCGTTCAGCTGTATTCGGGACACAATGACGTATTTCTCTGAAGAATCCAATAAGCCCTCTATGTCTATATCCTTATGGATTAGACTCATATTTGAAAATAACTGACGTCATTGGGGGCCAAGTTCTTTGTTTCGGTTCAATCCCACAAATGACTTCTTTGTCTTCATTATTAACCAACCAAAAACTTTATGTAGTTTTATAACTGTTTATAAGTAATCATAATATTTTTTGCATACCTCAAACAACACTCCTCTATGCATTACCGTCCCAATCCTTGACTCTGGCCCATAAACAGGGGGGCCCCTTCAAAGCCTGCTCATATATTAATGGTCTCCTGAGTAGTTACTTCTTTTGTGCAAATATGCAAAATGCAATGCACTCACAATGGGGCGTGGCCATACTGATTTGAATATGAGAGGAAGCTTCAAAAAAATCCTTTGACAAATGGGAGAAACTTATCATTAATGCCAGTCGCTTTTACACTTAACAAGATGACTGAATAATTGTCATTATGCATTATTTGACAAGCAAAGATGCATCAGTTTTCGTAAACTAGTCATTCTTTATATAAACCTAAGTAACAGCTGATTACAGAGAAGTAAAATTTGCTCGATTTAATGAGTTCTTTAATATGACTTTTTGCATCGTAAATTGGTTATTACTATTACTTCGTAATAGAAAAAAGGAAGTCCATCAATGAACGCCCAGTGACGTCATACTTTGTTCTCTAATAAAACCAAAATAATTAACTAATCAAAATCTAATAGTTGGTGTCCGGTATGATGATGAATAAAAAAGTCTGTCATGCAAAGAAGTGACTTTACTCACATTCCCCCTATGAAGACCATAATGCTTAATACAAGGTCCAGTAGATCTGTGACGTCATAAATATACATTTGAGCGTGTGAGACTTCATTACATAAAGATATAAAAATATATAGAGCTGATTCCCTTCAATAGCAGATAAAATATCGTCGTTCAGCTGTCGCCATTGCCCAAACTAAACAAAGTATTTGATCTACGTCATCGTTAGTTGATCATAGAGATAGAAAGATTTGTATTGGGCAACGTATTCCTCTGAAGAATCCAATAAGCTCTCACTGTCTTTATATCTCTATGCTTTATTACCGACCTAACTGGAATCTCAATAAAGAATGAAAATTCCTCTCCTCGATGAGTTCTCTGATGATGTATATCTACCTTCAATGGCCGCCCTACTGGGTGAAATAGAAAAGGGGAAATCATGATAATCATAATTATATTGACCAGGAACTTATTTGTCTTCCATCATAAAAAATATATCAAAAGTCCTCATAATGCTAATATTTTTTTATGTATTCAACAGTCCATAAAAGAATATACAAGCACAATTAAGTAAATGTATATAAAACTAGAGGACTCAGAGAGTGCAAACCTCCGCCGATCCCACCAAATGAATCACTTGGTCTTTTGCCAATAGATGTCGCTGTGCTGTGCTCTCCTCTTTGAGAGCACAGCACAGCGACATCTATTGGCAGAGTAGGCTAACTTGAAATTTTATTAGTATTTAGCTCATTTTGCATCTTAAAGAAGCACTCAGAGATGCCAAAATTTAATCACTTGTTCCTTTTGGTATTTCCAACAACTCCACAAAGTTTCATCCGAATCCGTTCCGCACTTTTTGAGTTATCCTGCTGACAAACAAACAAACCAACGCCAGTGAAAACAATACCTCCTTCGGCGGAGGTAATGATGTTAATGTGTAAAAAAAAATAATTGCTAATATTTACAAACATTTTTTTATTCACAAATATTTATATATATAATTAATAATATATTTAAGAATATTATAATTATGAAAATAGCTTAAGATGCATACATAAATTCTCATTTAACGTTTTGATCAGCTAAGTATCTTGAGCCTTTTATCGGACATAATTGAATCTTTTTTTTTTACCATGGGACTATTCAGATTGTTCGCTAATTTCACACTAAATGATCGATCCTCAATAGGCAGGTGGGAAGGTAGAAACTACACCCCTTCTACATTATTTATCTAGTCCCGTGCGTTATTTGCGCTTTTATGACAAGTCTTCAGACTTTTTGACCATAGAAAAATGAAGGCGCAGCAGTCCAACATTATCTAAAACTTAATTTTTCTTTTAATACCTTTGATAATTTTTTTGGGAGTAATCTTCCGGGTTGAAATGGATCTTACATATCGTCGCTGTCGGGCGAAAACCTCCTATGTCCAAAAATCATGATTTTTTTTTCATAAATCGGTACTATTGGTCAACCTTTATGTCTGTCTGTGATTTTACAAATATTTGACCAATGAAAGTATGGAAAATGACATGTGACTAAAACTCCTAACTCCATTGGATCCTGAAACCTCCTAATTCTTTTTCATTTCCTGAAAAATAACAGTTTTGGTCATAGGAGGTTTGCGCCCGACAGCGACGATATGATAGATGCAAATTCTAAGATTTTCCTTACTATTTCCATGAGAAGCGATTCTCTTATTAGATTCGCCATTTCAAGTCAGGTCATAAATCCTGCGGGAAATGAAAACTATTTGTACAGCAAAATATGACGATATTTTTAATCTAATAATTCATAAGTAGTTTAATGTGTATTTTAACTTACTAATAATTATTTAAAGAATAAATTCCGTTGACATTTTCTATAGCTTTTTGTAATAGAGAAAAGAGGTCGACCGATTAACGGCGACGATAGTATATTTTTTATAACTATCGGTATGGTCAATTTGGGCCCCGAAAGTTTATATAGATTTATTTTTTGAAGATTTTAGTTAAAAATATTGATTACACTATTGTGCTTTAATATATATAATGACTTACATGAGAAAATACTTTCATTAATGAAAATAGGTTGAAATAAGTTCTTTTTCATTTTCGGGAGGGATCATGTTTGTCAAGAAGTCACTGCTCTTTTTAACACAGGTAAAATATAGAAACCAAAATTTATTTTTAAATTGCAACAAACTAAAAGTAGTTGTATAAAATACATTATAGTTATTTATTTTCTTTTTTAGTTTATATATATATTTTTTTTAATGAAAAACTATTGCCTGATTAATCGGCTATCGTTTTTTCATAAAATAAATCTATCGGCCCTCAAAAATCAACTATCGGTCGACCTCTAGTAGAGACACCTAGCAGTCTGACGTAGCCCGAAAACCCAAAAACTTAGTATGTAAAGGAATAGGACATTATGGAAGAAATGTGACCGCTTAACCAGCTGGTGATATTGTGATCGTTACCAAAACAAACCTACTAGACCAATTTACATTTTGTTTATTCAAAGAACAAGACATTTTCTTTGGCGCTCAATAAAGTGAGTAAAAAACTGCCTCTCGGATATGTCATTCTTTGCAAAATTACTATAGGAGGATCCAAAAAAGTAATTTCATACCAGCATATTTTGCGATATATTTTATGGCTGCGTCTTTTAAATAAATATCAAATTTCATAACTGGTAGTTGATGAGGGTATTTATTGGAAAAGGCGTCAGTGTGGCCGTCGCCGCCGCACCTTGCACTGGCATATCGAATTTCTTGTCAAAAATGGCAGATGAGTTGATACATGATGGAGGTATGAACATATGAGGTCAAATTTCATTAGACATATGTTATATAAAAGTCGATCCGCCTTATTGTTCTGAAGCTTCTCAGATGTTGATTTTTTGTTCTTTGTCGCATTGAGTTATACTTAATTCATTGGCTAAAACTTGCCTGTTTGTGTCATAATCAATGTTCAAAACATTTATATTATATTGCTTAATAGATACACAGTATTTATATTAATTGAGTTTATTATTATTTAGTAGAAATTGTAACTATCGAAATTGTAGCCCTCGAATGTCGCGGGGATATGATCCAAAGATAGCCTGCGGAAAGTGAAATCCGCGAAGTAGTCGGTTTTTTAATGTTGTTTTACGAATCAATACACAAATCAAAGAATGAAACAAAAACAATGCTCTCTTATTAGGTCTTTGCGCCTCTTCGTATCGACTCCGTTGCGCTGTAGCGTCTTTTTCTATAGAAGACTAGGGGTTCTTCTAAATATGTGAAGTGTATGGCGTTCATTCTTTTTCTGAGAAAAATGTAAGTGTTTGTTTGAGAGTATATACAGAAATTAAAACATTTGATATTAGTTTAAACAACACATGTTCACATCTAGACCACAGTAACAACCTTGAGACTTAACTGTAAAAAAAATCTGCGAAGTAGCGGTAGGCTAAGCACTATATAATAAAGTATCTATTGTAAATATATTTCTTATTTTTCGATTTGTTTCAGAGCTGAGAAACAGGTTGAGCCGGGTGCCATGGGAGCTCCCGTTCACATCAATGACCAAGTCCGGAGGTCAAGAAGCTCATAGACTCCGGCTGGGAGCTAAATGCATTTAATCAGTATGTCTCCGACATGATTTCATTCATCGGACCCTACCCGACATCGGGATAATTGGTAAGAGATAACTTTTATAAATGATTTCCACAGTGTGATATGGAGGGATGGTAAACTTATTATTTGTTGGACAAATCTTCCAGATACTATGTTTAGATGCAGTTGTATTTGTTTAAAGCTGATGAGAACTAAGGGGTAATGTAATCTGGTAGGTGTTGCCGACTTAAAGATACTTAAAACTGTTGGAATTTAATACTATTTTAATATTGACAGCATTGGCAATAAATGGTAAGTCAGTATTAATATCACTACCTGCCAGCCAAAAGTGTGATTTTGTGAATCAAATATTCATTTATAATAATTAGTATTGCTACAAATGATCATCGCTGATCTATGATCAATACGGTTCCATGATTAGGACTCATGTGGCACAAAGATCAGGTCATGGAAAAGGTTCTATTTTTTCATTGATCTCTCCAATTACAAATTCAACATTCAAATTATACCAAACATCAATTTGTAACTTAATTTAGAGTTTTCAGACTCCTGGCCAAAAATTGTTGATCATATCAAAATGGATGCACTTTTATTTATGTTTTAAATTGCCTTTTGAATATTTGGTTTTGCGTTTTCAAAGGTACAATAATCGTTATTTACTCATCATGGATGAAAGCTGAACAGTAGTCAATGCGGATCGCTCTTCAGGGGTTGAGTCTCAAGTGATCTATGGATTCCATGTCCCATATATCATTAGAGATCAATCATTTAATTTCCAAGGGGAAATAAGATAGTCACAAAATACTGAAGAAGAAAGCCGTATCATTTTATTTCAAATCTTATAAAAATAATTACATTTTCCAACCGTAAAATGAATTATCCCTTGTAATAATTAAATTTTATCCAACACATGACCCCAAACAATAATAACTTATTAATATTTTTATTTGACAAATTTAAATAATATATATCTTACTTATATATTTGTAGCTAAATGTAAGTTCTGGTTGAATTACGTTAAAATATGTGCAATGAATCTGGTTATCCCAATCATATTTAAGTGCCAATTGATAATATTGCATGCAAAACGATTGCTGCAAAATAAAGGTAAGTTCTCACCACAACTTTTCACACACAACGTCCTTCTGATATCAGCTTTGCTGAACAATCCAACTTATACCTTAAAACGTTGGCTGGTCTGTGTTCTTTATGTGTTATCTGAATACAATGAAAACAATTGATTCCTTTATGTGTTATCAGAATAAAATGAAAACAATTGATTCCTTTTGAAGGTGTTCATTTTGTTCAATTCTTTTTGCCCTCTGTCGTATTCATTCCTATTGTGAACTCACAAGCGTCCGCTTTATAAATGAAGATTGTTGCCTTTTGTATCCAAGAGCAGAGGGTTCATTTAGATCCGAACGAAAGATAACACTATATTTTCATAATGTTTAGAATTTACCATTACTTGTATTTAGTAAAATACAATACATTGTAAAAAAATCAAATCACTAAAATTATACAGATGATATAAAATCAACATATATGTAAAGTAAAAGAATAAAATTTTATAATAAATAAAACCACTAACAGTTTAGGGAGATAGGTATACAAATAAATATTATAGTTTAAAATTACATTCTATGTTTTGTTTGAATGTTTGTAATAGAAAATAATAAGTTTGAAGAGGTCCAATTACTCAGGCCTATATATATATATATATATATATATATATATATATATATATATATATATATATATAATATATATATATATATAGTCTCGCTACTTCGCCCCTCGACATCTCGCAGTTATTTTACTCGCGACGACGGCTTGGCCCCCGTTTTTTCACGGCAAAACGTCCGCATATGAACTCAATGGCAGAATTATATATCAACATCGCGACCCTCATATATATCGCGTGGTCGCATGTGGATCCGGGCCGTCGCAACTTTTCGAGGGACGACTGTATATATATTAACTTTGACGAAAATACATTTTTTATATCTAATAAAATCATAGTGATCCTCTATATGTGTGACCCTGCTTCCAAGAAATATGTCTGACTTTTAGTAAGTGCACTTTTTGCTCTCTCTTTATATAATTCAACGTTGGGCCCTTGGCCAGAGAAGAATCATGTTCTTGTTCACAACTGTATGTATACACATAGTTATAAGTATACGAATAATTATGGGAGTGTCTTAATGAACATAACAGAAATAACAACACACACATACTTTGGATACTTTAAGGTGGGCCCGTTCTTTTTTTTGTTCACTTTTTTTGTTCTTCTTGTTATTCTACATATATAAATACGAACATAGAAAGATATGCTATCTCTCAGGATTTTTTATAAATAAAAATAAGACTCTCACTTAAAGAATATATATCTCTTCAGAGTCATAGTTAGTAGCCCAAAAGTTGACCTCAATTCGTACTCTGATATCATCAGAAGTGCAGCTTGCCATCATTTTGCTGGGAGTTTGGAAAGCAGACCGGCTGCGCGTGGCCAATCTACTCGGTAGTATCGTAAAAGTAGTATCGTAAATAGCCACTCTTACACTTAGATACCTTCAAACGTAAGATTCCAAACTAAAAAAGTCTTTTGACAGTTTGTGAATTTAAAAATAGGAAATGATATAAAAAGGAAGACCTACCTCATGAGAGGAGAAGACGTTGTGGATCTCAAAGTATATTAAAAAGCAAGATACACTCATATTGCTAAGGGCGCTGACTTTTCGCTTGCCGGCATTTATGAATGACGTCACACCGGCAAGCGGAAAGAGCAATATTACTAATGTTTACATCATTAAAATTTATTGCTATTATAGACTTTTTATGACGTCATATATAATAACAATATTACTAAGGTTTCACTACCCATGAAAACAATGAAATATAAGTACCTGGTATTAGTCTATATACCTTGATTCAACTGCCGCTTTATTATAAACTCGGTTGTAGCACCTTTATTCTGTATCAAGAGTTTTTTTTTTTTTATTTTTTTTTGCCAATATTTGACAGAATTGCATCCGACTGGATATAAATAAGCATATAGATTTGTTTTAACAAAACCGTAAAAGAAGGCAAACTCTCAATCCTACATCCTATAATATTATTGCCGGAGTATAACAAGGGAATTACGAATTTGGCAAATTGAAAGGATAAGTCAATGCCCAAGGGAGTTATGTTTTTTCCTCACAGTTCAGAATATATATACATAAGATTATATATCAAATCGATGATAATACATAGTAAAACTATATAATAAGCATTTTAGCTTAAAATTTTAGCATCGATGCTGAACAAACAAATTAAATACATTTAAAGATCACATGATTACAAAAAAGTAAAAACAGTTAGGGGTGTTTATTAAAATATTTAAAAGTCTTTTGGTTATTACTTTAAGAGAGTGTGATATTCCGGATAATATTTAATTAAGATGCCGCTAATGTCCATGAAGTGTCAGATGCAGAGGGAATTTTTAAGTCCAAAGCTGCGTAGCGAGCTGCGGCAGATTTTATATTATATTAATCCTTATATTATACTAGCGGATGTTAACCCGCGCTGCCTGGATTTCCAATTTAATAATAGTCTTTTGAATAGAAAAAAGATCATATGAATAATTGTAGTGATGTCATCAAATGTGATTTTTCATATTAAAATCAGTTCCCTAAAAAAGTTGTCCTTGGGTCTTCATTGCCATTTTTCCGTTTTTTTTTTCTAGTGTTAAGGCTTGGAATTTAAACATCGTAAACATTATTTTTAGTCGTTTCATAGAGTGCCTATTATTTTTTCTTATGAAAAGTAGTTCCTTATAAAGTCGTCATTGCCAATTTTCCGTTTTGTATTCCTTAAGACTGGGTATTGACAACACTCTCCATCTCTAGGCATGATTAAAATTTGATTAGCACGATGTTGCAATAAAAATGTTGTTATTTTCCAGAAAACTTAAATTTGGGGGGACATACAGGGACAGAAAGAAAAATATTTTTAAGTAATCATGTAGAAAACGAATTTTCCAGGAACACTCAATAAAACAAAACACGTCTTACTACATAATACTCATTCACAGTGAATTTGGTCAAAGTCTAACTTGGCAATTTAAAAAATTGGCAAAAAAGTTTTGGCGAATAAATAAGCATGGCGATGACGAATCTTCCAGGAGTTGACAACCCCACTAAAACCTCACTGAGCTCTAAAACTATTAACTGAAAATTTCGTCAAGATCTAATGAACCGTTCGGAGATACAGGGAAACGACGAACGAACGGAATTCTTTTTTTTATTAGTATAGATATAATGGTCTTCCATCTATTTCACAGATTCCAGGAGGGAAAAAAAGCTTTGCTTTTCATTGTCAACTTTTCATATTATCTAATTTAATTTTTATACTTATGTAGATTATTTATATTTTATTATATATTCCGATGAATATATATATATATATAGTATATATATATAGGATATTCAGGATCTTCAACTAATTAAAACTAAGTAAACAATCTCAAGTACTTTCGACCTTGTTATGTTTATTACGAAAAAGATGACTTTGTTATTTCCTGCTTATCAAAATAATAAGTACTTCAAACGTGAGTTGTTTGATGTAGATCACAAGCAATCATTTTCCCCCTTCTGGGATGCATCACCACCTTGCCCAAGACCTTTTTCAAACAGGCAGGAGAATTGGCAAGTGGAATTGCAGAAACAAAGTGTTGACCTTTTTAACCCGTCTCTCTCTCTCTCTTTTATTCTCATGAAAACAACGTTTGAGCTTCAGTTATGCAAGGAAGGAAAGTGCATCGCCCTTAACGGATTTCCTGGATCAGATCCTTGTATATGAGTACTATAGCGTGATTTCTAATCTCTGCACTTTAGTGTTCTAATCATTTATATATATATATATATATATAT
>CP045907.1:13117648-13128045 GCA_013387185.1 Caligus rogercresseyi
GGCATCTCTGAGTGCAGAATTAAGATGCAAAACGAGCTAAATACTAATAAATAGTTCAAGTTAGCCTACTCTGCCAATAGATGTCGCTGTGCTGTAAAATCGGGTGCCGGAACCCCTTCCCGTTTCCTTTACGCCGCCCCAGTCGTGAAAAATCCGCCTCGGTAAGGCTCATAAGGACCCGTGACGGCGGAGGTTTGCACTCTCTGAGTGTATATATGCCTCTAGTTAATAATAGATTACGCTTTATTGACTGTGACCGGCCTGTGAAAGGTTGACAGTTGGTAGAGGCAGCTTTCGAGCGCCCTCTCCAAGGAACAGCTGTCCACCTTGATAGTCTTCACAGAGGATATAGAAGCCTTCTTCATTTGATCTCATTTACTGATGAGAGATGTGGCCCCTGTAAAGAAGGTCGGTAACACGCAGCCCATCGGCTCTCCGAACTCCCAGCAAATGCGTGAGATATCTTTGATGGTAAGTTACGCATCTGAGATTTCCTTGTACTCTATGTACCTTGCTTGAGTGTTCTAGGAGATGGGATAAGAGATTTGTTTATTCGATTTCTGGGATTCGGTACCACCGATTGGGTATTCGGTAGATTTTATTATATATCTACCGAATACCGAAAATCGATCGGTGCAGTAGATAAGAAAGAAAGAATTTATTTATGTATTTGCTCTGTGACTTCTTCATATGCATTTAGTATCCGACAATTCATAACAAAGTACAATTAAATACATAATTTGTTATTATTTATTAGAGATTATTTGAAATTTAATATATGTTATTTTATATAAATCATATGGCACTCGGATTTTGAAGGAAATGGAAGGCAATAGCAAACCAAATGATTTCCTTACTGTCTTATGTTATACGTTGTCTGATATTAAATGCGCTTTCATCTCCGGAGTTGTATATTTATTTTACAAAGTTCAACTTCTTCACAGCACCAGGTAACAACGCGCTTCCAGTTCTATATACCGATTTACATTCGGTAGTCGCAGTTCTGATAATAAGTCTATCAATCTACAGCGTATCAGTTCGTTAATAGTAAATATATATTATAAAATAAATTAATATGGTCCATATTAATTTATTTTAATTAATAACTTCACTTGTTAAAATATTACCAGAAATATTGTCGTCTTCCGCATGGCCTAAAAACACGTATAGTTATAATAATTAAAACAGGTGTTAAAAAAATCAATTAGGATGAAAATATATGATGTTATTTATTTTATATTGTGTCAATAATTAAAAATAAACAATTGCTAGATTAAGCAGAGCCTTTTCATAGCCTGAAATCATTATAAATTTCAAGTTCCGCAATACGTTCTTTATTTCAGTTAACCCTGAAGAGAACATGGAATAATTCACGGATCCAAAGTATTCTCATATATAAAATAATTTATATAAAAGAGATCACTTTTGTATGATTCCAATTGAAGAAGAGGGACTCAATGCTTTGTTTAATCGTGTAAGCTAAACATGAAGATGAAAATATAAAATTGATGGATGCAATTTTGTTGTGCAGTTTATATTATATTTCTAAAAAAGCTTTTAATATTTTCCATTGTGAATTGAAATGCTTCCTCTTCTGACTTAGCCTGCTATAGTATGGATTTTTGAGCATAAAATGGTATGAACGTATGAAGGGCACCAAAATTTCAAAGCGTTAAACGTTATTACGCTCATACATTGATGGCTTCACTAAATGCTATGAGAAACTAAATGAAAAAACACAAAAAGCTATAAATTTTGGCCGACGAAGGAATAGTTTTCTTAAATAATTTACTTTATTCTTAAAAGTATCACAGGAAATTATTTGAATGGCGATAAAAGTTAAATAGAACGTAAAAATTAGTAGTTGCCAAATCAAGCCTGATTTACAAAAGAAGATCGATGAAAATGGACTTAAAGATTGCTGTACATATATTAGCGCAAGCCGAGCAAATGCAATTTTTTTGTGTTTAAATTATTTCTCATCTATTGAAATTCTCTAGTTTTAAAACAAACTTATTATGCTTAAAAAATATGTACATATTTGTGCTAGTATTTTTATATACTTTTCTGTGTCTATACACTTATATGTATATATGTAGAAGGTAGCCTTCCAACATAAATTCCACATATTTTTTTAGGTATGTTATAAGGGCTATGTTTTATTTATTGTCCTGATGGAATGCTGGAATCCGACACCAACAAACCTCATTATATTTTGATATATAAAGTTTCCATATATAACTGTATATAGAACCTAAATATATTTCTTCAATCAATAGGAAACTTTTTCTTCTTCTTTCCTCCCTTTCCAGAACTCTTGCGCATGCTCAGATCAAATTTGTTTATTTACAGAAGCCCTCTGTACCCCCCTCCCCTGTGAGATAGATTGACTATAAAATACATATTCTATTCTTTACACAGAGTCCACTTTGGATAGTGCCGTGCCTGAATATTAGTCAGCCTCCTTGGAAGTGTATTATTACATGTGTGCGGATTTGAAGCCAGGGGAGATCAATTAAAGGGGGAAAACAAAATGGCGGAGGGTAAGCAATGTTTTCTCACAAATAAAACCCAGGATTTCACATATTTATATATGATTTAAAATGTTTATTATTTATATGAAGGTAGGAAATAATGAAGGATTTGGACCCTCATCCCCTTGCAATAAATATCATTATGCCTAATAGGAAGGGGTAATTAAAGGCGAAGAAGATATATATTTACACACACGATAAAAAGGAAGTGTTTCCATTATTTAATTATTTTTTGACGGCATCTCATATACCTCAATCAACTAATAAACTCTTCATTTTTACGATTGGGCTACTATAAAAGCTCTTGATTACTCTTGGCGGGAATAAAACTAGAGGTGTATGGAGCCCTTCCATCCTATCCATCTTCTCTTGCATTCATTTTCTATTTACAACCGTTATCTGAATAATTAAAATGAGAGAGATTACGAACAAAAAATCTTAATTTGACAGCTTTTATTAGGATTTTTTTTATTTATGCTCCAAATATCGATATAGGATTAAGCTCCGATAAAGTACAGATTATAATCTGTACTGTACTGATAATTTATCAGTAAGAAGCATGGAAGCTCTCAAGATTTTGGGATTTGATTGAGTCAATTTAATACTATAATATATATATATATATAATGGACATTTTGAAGAAGTAATTTTGGTTCCATACATAATGTTTTGAGAGCTTTTATAAAGGAAATGCGTCAACTTTGGAATAATTCTAGTCACGACGACATTAACTTCTATTATCTACTTACTTGCAGCCTTACATTCATACAATAACATTTTTATTAAAAGTTCAATGAATAAAAAGTGAATAATATTCTACTAGGCAAATATGAGCGCATTTAGGACTATTTTTTTTTTTCAAAAAATGAATGTACATTAATGTATTCATAATTGGTCGAAAATGTAAATACAGTCGTCCCTCACAAAGTCGCGACGGCCCGGATCTACTACACGACCAACGCGATATATATGAAGGTCGCGATGTTGATATATATTGAAATTTAGAGAGATTTGACATCACCCGGCGTTTAAAAACCCGGGTTCAAGCCTTCGTTGCAAAGTAAAAGAACTGTCGAGGGGCGAAGTAGCGAGGGCCGACTGTATATATATTGTTTAGCTCCTTTTCAATATATTCACTTTCCTGTTACCCACCAAACATCATTTTAAAGGACAATAACTTCCTACTCTTCGGACTAAGTCCATTAATAACTTAAATAATCTCATAATAACCATTACATACCTTATCACTCGTGCTGATCTATATACCGCTAAATGTTAATGCATGAGTTAGAATGAGCGATAGCTAAGAATCTCTTCAATCAGCACCCAATCATCTGCTTAGTTATACCCAATTATTATAATGAATTTAATTGATATATTTTGTAGGGGGGGGGGGGGGAAGTTTACTTTTTGAAAAGTTTTAATTATGTTTTTTTTATATTAAACACATTACTAGATAATGAAAAGGGGTAACCTTGTCGAAACGTAGTTGGTTAAGGCAAGGAGTACTAAAGAGATGGAGGGAACACTCCTAATATAAACAATATTTATACCTATGTAGTCACACTTTACACAGTTTTATACTACTAAAAGAGATGAAATTAAGTTTCTCAACGACGACATTCGAGTCCAATAAGAGGAAGAGGACTCCACGTCTACTTACAACCCCTAAGGATGAAGTTGAGGATTTGTGCCGGTGACTAATCAGTCCGTGGAGTCTATAAGCTTTTGGAATCGTCGTTGAGAAACTTAATTTCATCTCTTTTAGTAGTATAAACTGTGTAAAGTGTGACTACATAGGTATAAATATTATTGTTTACATTAGGATGTTCCCTCCATCTCTTTAGTACTCCTTGGTTAAGGGAAAGGGAGAAGGAATAATAAAAAAGCAGCTGGCAATATGCAAAACAGCATGACTTCACTCCCGGATGCTGTTGAGGATAGCATAAATCACTCCTTAAAAAGTCCAATTTGTCTTTCCTAGTGGGCCTACTTCCATGTCCACTTACGAATCCTTCGAATTGATCTCTTAATATTAATAAATTAAGTAATTTCACATACTTTTGGATATGATGAATGTTTATTTTGATTCAGCATATCTGAATATAAAGGGATAATCCCTCTGACGTCAAGAAAAAAAAGACTTACCAACTGAAATAATGATATTTATTCATGGGTTTGTAGTAACTCTCTTTAAGCAGGGACTACTATAACACCCTGGAATAGAACTCCCTCCTTTTTATATCAAAGCTTAACTACCTTCGTAAAAAAAGATAAGGGCAAAGGAGGGAGTTCTTATTCCAGGTGTTAGTATTCCCTGCTTGGTCCCTGAGCTTGAATCAAATAAAATTTAAAATAACAAGAGCCTGAGAGACAAGGTCCGAAAACACTGGAAGTGACTCCTTCAATATCCCTTATTAATATTAATAAAGCAACTGCTAAGAAACAAAATAAATGCTTATTATGCTTGATCATATATGTCGATAAATGGATCATTCATCTCAGAGCCGATCCCTTTGACCCAGGTGACTAGTTATAGGTGTTACTCTACGAAAAAGTAAGTAATGAAACCTACTATAGATATAATATGGTTATAATAATATTAATAACTGTATGCACACTAAAAGAAGGGAGGCAGCTGATGGGCGCCATGTTATGTCACTTTTATGATGAAATTTATACATATACTCGATGAAACAATAAAAAAGAGTTAAAAATGAATTCTTGATCAAGCCCTTGAGAAGTTCAAGTCTTTAGCAAGATGACTAAATATATGGTTTACCTTAACGAAAAAGTAAGTAATGAAATCATAAAAAGATATAATATTATGACGTCACGTTTCGTGAAGAGTTGTTGTTCTTATCTATGTACAATGAGTACTTCAGCTCATGGAATGTGATTGAAGGGAATAAGCCATTTGTTTGAACTTTTTTCCGTGATTTCAAGTACAAAAGTTCATTTCCTCGTCCGTTAAACATTCAAAATGCTGAATTTGTTACTACTATTAACTTAATTATGCAAATCATCGTTTAGTCGGATTCCATTTATTATTATTTATTTGTATCTTTCTACATTTGAGTGATCTTTTAATTTTTGTGTTCACTCAATATATGTTGGTATTCAAAAAAAAGAAGGACATTTATAACTTTCAGAGAAAGGCTATGGAACATGTAGCAAGTTAATGATTTCATAAAATCCCCGGAGGCCTCCAGATCTCTTCTTCAATGAGGTCACCTCAATTGTGATTGTGCACGTGACGTCACCATATTAAGATATCTTTAGTATTTTTCATTATTTACTTTTTTTTTGTTATAGGTTGTATATAGTCACCTTGTCTCTGACTATGAACGTAGAAACAGAACGAACAGAAAAAAATATGGTTATCAAAGAATGCAAAAACTACTTTTTTTGTTATTATTACTCAGATTAACACGGAACTTTTTATAGCTCGAAAAAATAATAATGATAATAAAGTGTAAATTCTTAACATATTTTATCCCGATTTCAATCCTTCCCCATCACATTATTATCATAAGCCTCATTTCCTGCCGTCTTCCACGTCGTCGTAAACACATTCACTCCTACTATATTTACATATCTGTCAAATCAAACATTGTTAAGCACTTGGAAAGGTTTTTTTTCTAGGTATTTTTTAATCAAGTGTGATTGAATAGAACAGCTATCAAACGCTCAGCCTTCATCTTAATTACCCTTGATGATAGACTGATAGAATCAAAATACTCTTTCTCCTCTTGCTAACATCAATTTTATCTTACGTTGATTGTCTCCTTTAATTAAAAGCATCATTGTATATGTCATTTAAAACAAATAAATACTTTCACAAATTTTATGCTGTTATGTTTTGCTTATTTTGTTTCGAGGTACAACCAAATTGACCTTTCTTTCTCAGGAGGAACCGAACCTGAGTAGAGAGTAGAGCCCGCCTTAACGCACTGAGCTATCGTATTCTCTTGTATAACATTATCCTGCGTTCGATAGGCTAATTCAATGAATACTAGAAACGCCAGTTTCTAGTATTCATTGGCTAATTTTGACGCTTTAATTTTGCTTACTCATATCTACACGGATGCAGTGATTCTATCGAACCAAACGGCACGAAAAAACAATGTGCTTTATTTTATACAGCTCTGAATGGGTTCAATAACTCTTATCATTTGGGAGAGGCAAAAACACTTCATTGATGATGCCATGATATATTTAATTTATAAGAAATACTCTCGTGTACGCAGATTCTTCTTTACATTGATTGTCTTTCACTTTCGATGACGTAGTCGTATCCTCATAGCTTAAAAATGATATAAAAGCACAGGTATTTCATCTGCAATTGGCTTCAATTTTGAGAGCTGTGAATGAGTGTCGTGCGTTAAATTATTCTAGAGAGTCGAGGAATAACGTGAAAAATGATGACGTCATAAATCCAAATACTCTCGTTTCAGCCCTCTTTGGTGACGTAATCAAGCGGAATACTTTAAATATAAACAGAGTACTATATCCAATTTTCTTAAACGCTGGTATTTTCTACGAAGAAAAACAGACAAAAGGTTTTTTTTGGGTTTGTGAAAAAGAGAATCAAAATATATGAACATACAAGATTCTTCTAATGCTGACGTTTTATCAACTTCGTAGTCCAATATAATATATTCTGTTGACCTATACGAGAATCCTTTTTTGCACCATATATATATATATATTATTACTTCATAGTCCAGTATAATATATTCTGTTGACCTATATAAGAATCCTTTTTGCCCCATATATATATATATAATATAATAATAACTTATAGAGCATATATACACTCAGGAGTGCAAACCTCCGCCGTCACGGGGTCCTTATGAGCCTTCCGAGGCGGATTTTTCACGACTGGGGCGGCGTAGAGGGACGGGGAAGGGTTCCCCTCGACGGAAATTTCGAGAGGAAGACGCTCCCGCACCTGATTTCACAGCACAGCTATATCTATTGGCAGAGTAGGCTAACTTGAAATATTTATTAGTATTTAGCTCGTTTTGGATCTTAATTCTGCACTCAGAGATGCCAAAATTTAATCACTTGTTCTTTTTGGCATTTCCAACAACTCCACAAAGTTTCATCTGAATCCGTAGGTGCTTTTGAGTTATCCTGCTGACAAACCAACCAACTAACCTACAAACTAACGCCAGTGAAAACTAGAGCATATATACACTCAGAGAGTGCAAACCTCCGCCGATCCCCACCTAATGAATCACTTAACAGAATTACAATCCAATCATATATGTCTACATAAGTAGGTGTTTTGGTGAATAATGAGTGAGGAGAGAGCAAAGAAAATAATATACACTCAGAGAGTGTGTACCTCCGCCGATCCCCACACATTCTATTCAACATTCTCACCTTTCACACGCCCGATTTTCTATCTCTAATAAATGTTCCTCTCTGTTAGCTCATTTTGCATATTAAAAAAGCACTCAGAGATGGAAGACGGAAGAAGTTTAAGCTACGTCACTGGGTTACCATAGTCCTGAGCTGATATATGAACAATAATACGTCAATGAATATTTTTTTAGCGTTGTTCTTTCCTACTCCCTGAATAGAGACCCCATTTCATTATATTATATTAGTATTTTGCTCATTTTGCCTATTAAAAAACACTTAGAGATGCCAAAATTTAATCACTTGTTTCCTTTTGGCATTTCCAACAACTCCACAAAGTTCATTCTGAATCCGTTCAGTACTTTTTGAGTTATCCGCTGACAAACAAACCAACAAACAAAACAACAAACGCCAGTGAAACTAGAGGCATATATACACTCAGAGAGTGCAACCTCCGCCGTCACGGGGTCCTTTGACCTTCCAATTCGGATTTTCACGACTGTGGCGGCGTATAGGACGGGGAGGGTTCCCCTCGACGGAAATTCCGAGAGAAGACGCTCCCAGCACCCGATTTCCCAGCACAGCGACATCTATTGGCAGAGTAGGCTAACTTGAATATTTATTAGTATTTAGCTCTTTTGCATCTTAATTCTGCACTCAGAGATGCCAAAATTTAATCACTTGTTTCTTTTGGCATTCCAACAACTCCACAAAGTGTCATCCAAATCCGTTCCGTACTTTTTGAGTTATCCTGCTGACAAACAAACCAACCAACAACCAACGCCAGTGAAAACAATACCTCCTTCGGCGGAGGTAACAATACCTCCTTCGGTGGAGGTAAAATTATATTCATACTAACAAACTTTAACGGCCTTCTTAAAGTTTATTTTAATAGTAAACCAATATTATCCGTGCACCAACCTTGTAATAATGCATGATCCTCTATGCCAGTGGTCCACAACAGCGTACTAGGACGCGGGTCAATTTTTTCTTTAAATACGCAGGCATCGCTTTTTTCTACTATCATTATTTAGTAGTTTCAATATATGAATAAAATTAGTTGCTTTTTTTTGCTTAAAGAGTTGTAAACTTTTTATTTTTAATACATCAATGTACGTCATCTCGTGGGCCGGAGAGAATGCATGGCAGTTCAAAATTGGCCATCAGGCCGCTATTTGCCTACCCCTCCTCCCCGTTGTGAAAAATACATTGGAAGGCAAATTATAGGTTCATTGTATGTAGGAGCTTTTTGTAAGTGAGGTATTTGAGCAATTGAGACAGGGAGAGTACGGGTTATTTTGTTGCTCGTGAGTCTCTTGTGTGTGTGGCTATAATCCTACATTGATAATAATTATACAACTTAATTGAGCCAGCTGTATTATAACGAATCCTTTGTGACACGTTTTATTTACAATAGATGCAAATACCCTAGCACAACGATGGTAATATTTTGATACTGATTTAGTAATTGATTTGAAACTCATTATTGCCATGAAATTAGAGAGAGAAAAATGGTGAGATTGTATTGCTGGTTTAGATTTCTCTTTGTTGATCTCCTTTTTAGTATTATACTTTTTTGTATAAACCTATATCTATACTATAAAAAAAGAATTCCGTTCGTTCGTTCGTTTCCCTGTATCTCCCGAACGGTTCTTAGATCTTGACGAATTTTCAGTGAACAGTTTTGAGAGCTCAGGGAGTGTTTAGTGGGTGTGTCAACTCCCGGAAAATTCGTCATCGACATGCTTATTTTATTCGCCAAAACGTTTTTTGCCGATTTTTTAAATTACAAGTTAGATTTGACCAAATTTTCTGTGGATAAGACTGAGGTACTAAGACGTGTTTTGTTTTTTTGAGTGTTTCCCGGAAAATTCGTTTTCTACATGATTACTTAAAAATATTTTTCTTTCTGTCCCTATATGTCCCCCAAATTTAAGTTTTGTGGAAAATAACAACTTTTTTATATTGCAACATCGTGCTAATCAAATTTCCATAAGGCCTAGGATGGAGAGGGATGCCAATACCCAGCCTTAAGGATACAAAACGGAAAAAATTGCAATGCGATGCAATGACGACTTTTAAGGAACTACTTCTCATAAGAAAATAACATAGGCACTCTATGAAACGACTTAAAAATAACTTCTTTACGATGTTTTAAATTCCCAGCCTAAGGAACAAAAAAACGGGGAAAATGGCAATCAAGACCCAAGGACAACTTTTTAAGGAACTGATTTTACTATGAAAAATAATATGTGATGACATCACTGTAATATTCGTGTAATTTCTTCTTTTTACGATGTTTAAATACTCAGCCGTAAAGAATACAAAACGGAAAAATGGCAATGAAGACCCAAGGAAATTTTTTAAGGAACTGATTTTAATATGAAAAATAACATGTGATGACATCACTGTAAATATTCGTGTATTTCTTCTTTTTACGATGTTTAAATACCCAGCCTTAAAGAATACAAAACGGAAAAATGGCAATGAAGA
>CP045907.1:13128145-13144511 GCA_013387185.1 Caligus rogercresseyi
TGCCTGGCTAAGTCATTGCTTAAGGTGGATTCCACGAACAGGGTTCCCCTCGTAATTTGCATAGAAAATTAGTTAATTTGCTTCACATTCAGACCAAAATGAAACAAATTTTGTCTTTATTACTTTTAACTATCATTAAGAAGGTTCCTCCAGTCTTACGAGAAAAAAAAAAGACTAGAAAAACTGGATTTTTACTCTAATATACTCGGTTTTGACTACAGATAAACGGTAATTTTCTATGTAACAAATATGTAACAAGTCACTATTTCACATGCTTGGAGAAAAATTTATGAAATATAAGAACCTTTTATGACTGAAAATATCTACTAGGACATTGGGTAAAGAGGTAGAAAAATAACCACTATGTAGAAATGAATTCAGACTAAAAAATGAAAATTAAGTGCAAGTATTGAGCCGCCTGTTTTACGAGCAAATTTGGCAGTTTTAAAGGGGCAAGTTAAAAATTGAGATTTTTTACACGAAAAGATCTGTGGCAAGGCTAGTTTTCATCTTGTTTGTTAGTATACAATACTAGGTAAACATCGCGCCCAAAAAGACCCAAAGATTCAATGTTTCCCTTTTCAATTTTTGAATCCCAAGTTGTAGACAGTTATAGACTTTTTCCCTTTTTAGACCCAAATTAATTGTCTTCAGTCTGTCTACCATGTGAAAAAAATATTTTGCCGAAGCATTACATGACGGAATCTTAATTATATTTAAAGTATAAATGAGAATTAGTCTTTCAGAAAATTATTCCTTAAAAAACAATTGATATTGCTACCAAAATGCTTATCATGAGTTATAGACATTTTTCCCTTTTTAGACCTTTTTTGAAAATCGCCTACCCTCGCAATAAATGTAAGTTTTAGTGATTCTTTTTAGAAATATGAATGAAATTTCTCATCTAATATGACCAAAAGCCTCACTACGTCTTTTCCAAGTCTTTTTCGTCGCACTAGTGCGCGACTTGTCGCACCAGCACGCGACTTTACAGGTCACTCAGCCTCTTTGCCTTTCACATTTTTTTTTTCATTTTCTTAGATTGTAACATCCTAACATTCGAAACCACACTCAAAACCAAAATTTGTAAACGAAAACCTCACACACTATGAAAACAAGGAAAATTTTAGCATTGGTTTACAGAAGAGGATATTTACATGAGATAATCATTCAGTAAAGCATCAAATTCGCAATCGATAATTTTTAGAACATTCATTTGTTTCCTTTTCGCAATACTGACGATGTTACAAAATGAAGAGGCGGTGATCGAATGAATGACGAATCAAAGGTCAATATTTTAGCCCCGGTAATTGAAAAACAATTAGACAAAAACCCTCAATATCATTCAAGATTTTTCCTTTGAGTAGGTTTGGGTCACGAAGCTCACCACAAGATTTGATGACTTGAACGAATTCCAGTTCATCGTACTGTCCACGGCTCACTGCAATGACGGAACCGGAAGTGGCCATGTTGGCCAGCTGCGCACGATGACGGCTTTGTCCAGAGCGCGTTCTAGTGGCGGCCCGAGCAATCGCAACGGTAGTAGAGATGGGAGAAACCATGACTTTGTGGACAGGCCCAAGCTCCTCCGTTCGTCGACAATCCTCATACTTGCGTTCAAAGCACTCGGGGCAGGAAAAACATGAAGACTCTCTAGTGAGAAGCTCGCCAGGAGTAGTGGTGGTGTGAAGCTGGTGGAGGTCACGTGTCCCATCAACCCTCTCCCAATCTGCCTGAGACACTGAGACGCTTTCTGGGGCAACCACTTCTCCATGGAATCCACTGTAAAAGAACCCATTTTTGTCCTCTTGTCCTGCCTGCGTCTTTTCAAGGTTGACAAAATTAAGGTGGGTTCTGCACATGAGTGTCAATGTCGGTGATCTTCCGAAGAGGCTTGCCTTTTAACTCTTCTTTGCGGAAGCTTGTTTTGGAGAGAGCACCGACATGATCCACCTCGCATTTGCCATGACCTGCGCAGGAAAAATGAATGGTGACTAGAGGACAGTCAGGGCACAGTGGATCCGAGATGTTGTGATTCACACAGAGGTGACGTCTCGACTGGGCAATGGCCCCAAACACCTTCCGATTGCAAAACTGTCCGGCGCATTTGTCTGAACAAAAAGTGATTGCCTTGAAGGTTAGGCGGAATTTTTGGTTGATCCATTTTACAATGCGCTCAAGACAGTGAGAGGCCATGTAATGATCTTGTTCGGGCCTCTCTGAAAAGAAACTGAAGTAGACCTTCACTTTCTTCCATGTGCAATTGGTTTGGTCCCATGCGTGAAACAGAGCCACAGATGTGAAGATGGTTGATCTGTTCTTCCAGTCTCTTCCTCTGCTGTTCCTCCCGCCCTTCCGCGGGCGTCCCCACGGGGAGTCCTTCCCAACGTCATAATTGTCCTTCTCCTCCCGCTCCCCCCCCCCCCCTTTTTTTTTTCTCCTTTTTCCCTTTGCTTCGTTCGCCCAGTTTCTCTTTCGTTCCTTCCTCTTTTCTTCCTTCTCATCAGCACTCGGAGTTCGAGTCCGCCCTCCAGGCATTATGAACGAGACTGTGGCTAAAAATGCAACGAAAAAAATGTAACTTTCCATCCAAGAATTTTAGGACTTTTAGGTTGCACCCATGGAACACCCGATAGACAGAAGACAGACAGACAGTGATACGGAAGGACAGGTTCCAGCAGCCTTAGATGACGGACAGAGATGGAGGATGTACCTCAACTTTTACGGACGCAATAAGATCATCAAAACACAATGTATGACAATTTAAGCTAATTTGTATAAAATCTCAATTAACTCGTCAATTAATGCCATTAAGGTTAGCCGAACATATTTTTAGATGTCCCAGACATAATATCACCTGCAGTGGAAAACAAAAAGATGATTAGTAAAGTTTCAAAAATAGTGGTTATGGACCACTTAGGGGAACCCTAATGTGGAATTCACCTTAAAACGTTGCTCCTCCTAATATGCCTTAATAGCTAATGTTGCTCTACAGGTGCAATGAGCTTATTAACATGTTCATCATTGTTGTTCAAGACTTCAATTGCCTATAAGTACGAAACATATTTATTCAGATTCCAGATGTGCTTTTTTTTAGTTACGCTGGTTTGAATAGCCACTCATGAATCACGTTTGCAGAAGAGGAAGGACAAATAAGATTTTCAGTGACATATATTATTTTAAAATCATTCTTATTAGGTAGTGGGATTCATCAGAACCTCTAGGCCTGTTCAACTCTCAATGCCGAGGGTGCGGGTTCGAATACTCCCGTGAGGGGGGAGTCGGTTAACCTCATTGTAAGATATTTCTAGGTTCTATTGACTAATTTTAATGCTAGTATCTTATTTATATCCTGTCGGATACTGCAATTATGTTTTGAGGTATGTACAATAACATATCTTTATTTCAATTGAAAATATTTTTATTAATATTATTGCGATAAGGGGTCTTAAAAGCGTTTTTAAAAGATTATATGTATTTTATATCCTCGAAAAACCCAAAAACTTGCTTACAGTGTTATTGCCAACGTCTTCATTGTATTCATTTTTTTGGTTATCATCCTTGATATTATATATATATATAAAGAAAAGGGGAAAAGAGGGAGTTCGAACTAGGACCTTTCTTTTTTTAATAAAGGTAGTTACACTTTGAGATAAAAAGGAGGGAGTTTCTTATTCCAGTTGTTATCTAGTATACCCTGATTAAACATAGTATATTTATAAGAGCAGAGCATTATTTATGAACCATTGCCTCAAAGTCAGTTTTTAAACCTATACTAAATATGATCACCGCCATATTGGCTCATGCTTTGTGGCAATCCTCACTAGCTCTTTGACAAACAATGGCTATTCCTTGGTTATTCAATTTCTTTTCTACAGTCTTGTCGTCAGATCGAGGATCAATTAATCGTGGGATAGAAATAAACAATGTAAACATGATTATTTCCTGAGCATGATGAGTGATTTCTAGGATTTTTATAGGAATAGGTCATATTGGAATAGTCTATTCAAAGGATCTCTAGGCAACATTGTTGTAGGAAATATTATCATAATTTTAAAAGATATGACCCATAGAGATAAAAAGATATACATAGAGAGCTTATTCCCTTCGTCTGTATTTTGTGTCCAATATAACAAAGTAGTTTGATCTACGTCATCGTTAGCTGATCATAGAGGTAGAATATATCTCTAAATCACTTACGAACACTAGTATAAATTACTTTGTTTATAGTGGACACACAGAAACACCCGAACGAACTGTTTTTCTGCAATTGGGGAATCACTCTCTATATCGTTATATCTCGATGATATGGGCACTCCGCCACAGCTAAAATACTACAGATTTTAGAATAAGAAAAGCACTTGAAAATAAATGTTGATGTCTATCATAGAATGTTCTGAGCAGATAGAGGTAAAACTCTCCTGCATCGGACGATGAAGACTGTGAGCAAAGAAAAGATGTTTAAAAGAGATCCGGAGCACTGCTATGACGTCAAAGTAGTCCCATGGGAATTTATTATCTCATTTAAATGTATTTGGTAAGAAGCCTGAGGTTTTTTGTTTGTTGAGAAGCCAGGTTCATTATTTTATGGTATACTCTTATAAAATATAAAATTAAGAATAGATTTATGCATTCTATCTATCGTCTGGATGTATTGAATTCAGACTTGTCATAGTGATTATTTGCATACATTTGTATTGTCCAAAAAAGGCATTGTTAATTTTTATTGAGATTAAACAATTTAGATTAATAATTCCTATTTTATTGATATTTCTTTTAATTGTATTGATAGTTTTAAAGAAATATAGGTAATATAGAAGGAAATCAATTTTTTAACAAGAATGTTTATTTATGTCATGTTTTATACAATTTTCATATTTTATATATGGTCTTTATATATCCATTCAAGCTAATTAAAGACCTTACCCAAGACAAGAAATAGTTTAATACAACATATAATTAAGGCATCGAGCTTAAGATTATTTACTTTATAAAAACCTTAATCATTAAAGCAAATATTAACTAACCTCTACACATCAATTCCTTGAATAAAAGTGCCAAAACAAATAAATGAACCAAATATATAAAAGGATTATATATTATTTGTTGTTTTTTAACTTCTTGAAATACCTGATGACTAATTCATTGGACCTTGGAATATATATATATATATATATATATATAAATATTTATATATACGTATATTGAACGGAGAATGAACGCCTGACGGATTATAAATGAACGGACGAACGATTTTTTTGTTGTTGGCGTTCGTCAATTCAATTTATATATTGTTTTAAAGAAAACTTTATAATATACTTTCTATGTGAAAGAATGGACTTTTTTTATAAAAGAAGTTCAATCAATGTTAATGTCCCTCCAAACAAAGTGATGACGTTTTTTTACAACCATAAGTGCAATTGAAATTACGGAGAGTCATTCTGGATAAAATGTCGACTATTTTTTTAAATTAGTTTTTTTTCAAATTTAAAATAGGAAAAAAATTAAAATAATTGACTTTTTTTGAACAACGGACAAATGGATGATGATTAAGAAAACCGTATCCTCAAACAATTTAAAGGGGACTCGCAAACTTTGTTTGCATCCATTCAATGATGATGCCATCTAACCTAGATATAAAGTTGCTCAGGTAAAGCAACCAATACATAGAAGGTTTAATTATTTAATAGCATTTAGCATATTACTTTATGTAGGTATTCGTAAATTATATTTTTTAAATTTTTGACTAACTGAGATGAATGCCGAGCATACATAAAAGTAAACATTTTTTATAAAACGTCATCAATATTTTAAATCCTATAAAAAAGTATATCAATTATTGCTTTAAACTATTTGAATTAACTATACAATCAAATCTAACAATTTTTGCTCTTCTAAAATTAATGTAGTATGCTATAAAACTGAGCTGTTAAGTATTCGTAATTTTTATAAAATCCGGGATATAAACTGTTTTCGCTATGCCATATTCACTTTAAATGTGAATGGTCGCTGTATCAAGTGCCTGGTTATGTGAGCACAGGATTTGGGAAGGATTTAGTGCATTTAAATTTATAAAACTTATTGACCTTTCAAAATAAATAAATATAACCGATATCTCATAAAAAGACTTATATCCCAATCAACTTGCTGGGTTATTTTTTTTTGTTGTTGTATTGAATTCAACTTTATTTATCTGTAGTAATAGCAAACAAACTATTTCCTTAACTGTCTTTTGTTAGTCGTTGTCTGATATTAAGTGCGCTCCCAGCTCCGGAATTGTTGATTTATTTTGCAAAGTTCAACTTCTTCACACTACCAGGTAACAACGCATTCAGTTCTAAAACCCGATTTACATTCGGGTGTCGCAGCTCTGATAAATAACCAGGCTTGTGAGCGATCAGGAAAAAAATAGCGATCCGATCAAAAATAGCGATCAGAAATTCTTTGCGATATAGCGATATAACGATCAGGGATTTTTCCGATCAGCGATCCGATCAATTTAATTGCGATCAACAAAAATTACCTATGTAATACTAATTCTAAGTAAAAATTTAAATGTATATACAGTCAAACCTTTATAAGTATTCATCTTTATATGGCAATGGAATGATTGTTTCTCATAGCCTTTGAGCTCCAAAATAACGACTTTTATATACTGTCTGTATATTTTAGGACACAAATATCAGAATTATTTTTTCTCATAGCTTATGAGCTCCAACACTCTGGCTCCACAATTGGCATATGTCTGAATATTTTAAGACAGGAGATGCCAGAATAAATGTTTCTCATAGCCTATGAGCTCCAAAACAATGACTTCTACATAATCGCCTGTCTGTATATTTTAGGACAAAAAATAAATCAAGATAGCACACACTGGCTTTTTTCATTAGTATTAGTCTGTATTTTCTGTTTTCTACACAAATATTAGTTGTAGGAATGGATTTTGGTCAATGTGACAACTAGTTAAGTTTTAAGAAATGTAGGGTTTGTCTCAAAAATCCTTATTACTAACATTTTTCTTTTTTAGTTATTTTATACAAATTGATCAGATCGTTTTTTTGTGATTTTCTTACGATCAAAAGATATAAAGATCAGGACCTTTTGCGATACTCCGATCAGCGATCAAATATCGCTATTGATCGGCGATCAGAAAAAACTCCGATCAACAAGACTGTAAATAACTATTATGGAAATGAAATATTTAGCCAGAGTAATCATCTAAATATATTCTCTCAGTCCATAAAAACTATAATTGACCCCAATTAGTTTCATTGTGAGCAAGAATCTCTTTCGCAATGGTGTTCGAGTGGGAAGGAGAGCATGACCCCATTTCGCTCAATTTAACCAGCAATGAGTTTATATTCTGAACTATAATGTGAATAAGAGACAAAAAAAATGCCGCTCTCACAAAAAGAGCAGATATCTGGTTATTTGCCTTAATGGAGAGGACAGGTCTCAAAGTAACTCAAGGCACGATATATGATTTATGTGTGTTGGTGGTGAGCTTATGTCTTTATTTTGTGGATTAGGGCGGGGCGGGGTTTGTTTAGATGCATTGATTGTCCGATGGAGCATTCTGGGCGTCCATTTCGGAACTGCCCATTAGATTTATTATTAATACTATAGTTATGTGGCTATGAATTCTTGTTCATTGTAAAACGGGTAATCAAGGTTTAATTAAATCTGATCATTTTGGAAGTGGTGATTTACCGTTTGCACGGTTAAAGCTGTATTAAAATATAGTAATTATGAATATAAACATTTTACTAGATTTGATCACTCCTTAAGCTATTAACATAGTGCATAAAGAACATCTTGTCAAGTGAAAAAACACAATTTATTCAAAGTTACTTCGATTCAAAAGTTATGTAGTCAATTCGTGACGTTAATTGGCTTTTCATTCTCTTAATGACAACTATGTTTTTTATTTGTATAAAATTGAAAAATAAGTTTCCGCCTCGCCTCATTTTGAACACTCAATTTTGCTCAACAAAAGAAATACAAGAACAAATGAATTATCATAGTTTTATATTTGATGATGCTCTGATGTAAGATGTTTTGTCCGTCTTTGTTTATTGTCGTTGAATATTAACAATGATGAAAGCTTATTATTTTTATAACACAAAAGGAAATAAACCATATTGAATGATAAACTATGATTGACTTTTCTTAGAAAAAAGGCTTTACATGTGAAATAAACAAACTTCCCATAACTTTCAATTTACTTCATTTCGTCTATGAAAATACAGGATAATTTTCATAGTAACTAATGTATGACTTACAGGCCAACTATTATTATCCGTCACCCAAGCTCTGGTTTTTCCTTACATATGATTAAATACCAATAACCATTCATCTTATCCAAGAAGAAGGGCTTCACACCCAACAAAGATTAGTTTGGAGTGACTCCAAGAGTCCGTGATGGAAGGTATCTTGGCAGTAATGCTTTTTAATTTAATGGTTATTCTATAATCAAGGTACTATTGTTATTATAATTCCTATTAATATCGTCATTATTGTTGTTGTTTTATAATCATTCTTTGATAATGGTCCTTGAGAAAAGAAAGAGAAAAATATATTGATTTCCTCTCTGAGTACAAAAAACTCATATTTATTCATTTTTTTAAGTAATAAAAAAATATGAGAGATTCATCTTTATGTTCATGAATGGTTAAGGATGATAATTATTATGAAATCCCTTGTCTATATATATATATATATATATTGGTAAAAAGGATATCCAAGGTCCAACCGTGGAAGCGTGATAAGGACCCTTCCATGTCTTGTTTGTTTTTTGCCACTGAACTCTGAAGATGAGCTGGGAGAGGGTGCTTGAAATATATATATTATTTTATGTGCGGCATTAAAAAAACTTAAAAAAAGATGGAAGTTATGAAACGTCAAAATTAACAAACACCAATTCTACAAAAATATCTTAATTAAGATTTTTACAACTTCCCAAGTCAACTCTATGCATGATCATCACGGATTTTGGTGATTTTTGTCATACCCTTCTTCTGTCGATCCCGAGGAGCTCAGAGACCTGGGTGTTGCTGATGGTGTTGCCCTTTATACAAAGAATCTGGATAACGGCACACCTGCGTTCTTGCTCGTTCCAGATAACAGGCTGTAGATTTCCGTATGCGGCCATGACGATGATAAAATTCAACTGAAATGATCTCTCATATGTTGGTTGACTGCTAAAAAAATCAGCTGCGCGGATCGGATGACGTCATCCTTGTTAAAGGATGTCCTGAAAACCTACCGGATTTGATCTTACCACCCTGTATAAATAAAGAAGACTCTCACAGTAGAACTTTTTGTCTGGATTAATACAGATAGTACAGAGATATAAATATGCCTTTTGAATTGGTATAATCCATATGCAAAATATGAACAAATATGATCTGTATTAATAATATATTTGACAACAGAATCAACAATCAGAAAAATATATATATAAATAAAAAATATTAAAAAGCACCATTATTGATAATAAAATGTGATTCTAAACATTTAAAAAATCTTCACGTAGGCGGCGATGCCAGTAGGAATGTTCCTCTCATGGGACGCAAATAGATCTCTTCATTTTTGCACTACCGACTTCCACTTTTTATTTTTGCTAGGTAGCTAGGCAATGTCATGATGTGCCAAGCCTTTGGTTTACTAATGCTGGACATAAAATCAAAACCAATTATTCGTGTAAGAAAAATAAAAACAAAATATTTTGCTAAACTTGTTTTTTAGGTTATACTATTGGTTTTTTTCTTCAAATCATTTATTTAGGTTCTCTAAGAATATAACAGTTAATAAGTAAATCGACTAAAACACAGATATGTAATCTATATAGATATATAACCAATGGGGACATAAGTAGGCTTCTTTATACACAAATATGCGTAAACATACCTACATTTCAACTGGAATTTATACAAACTGACATATCGTTATTTTTCTTACTGACATTAAATTACACATAAGAAATACTACAGGACATGATGAACACGATGATAAGATAGGGAAACTAGTAATAAAGATGTCTAAAAAATAAAAATCAATCGATAAAATAATTATTAAGATCCCCAGTTACTGGGGTATAGGATCCGGATTGTTTCAGTGGATTTATTAAATGCTCGATCTTGTAGGTTTATACTCGATCTTGTAGTTATACTATTGTTAACGATATATATACATATATCTTATAGAAGTCCTTGCTGTTATACAGTTAATTAAAAATGTACTACTTTACGGAAAAAAATTGTACAAACTAATTTGCCACCTTAATAATTAATAACAAAATTAATTATTTAGCACAATCTGCGTTTTTACACATTTAGAGTGACTATTTTATTTCGTTTAAAAGCAATCAATTGCATGCAAATGAAGACAAATCTCTTTGAGACTCGATTAAATGTCTTCTCACGCGTTATATACACAGTTTATAAGACCTTTCAAATATCACTGAGCAGCTCAATTTTTCCTTCTTGTATATCCAAACACAATGTATCGCGATGAGTCAACAAGGGCAAGTAAGGAGCCCTTTGTCCATGACGCAGTGATTATACGAGGAATAAGTTTAGGATCATTCCAAGAATTTTTGTATTGCGTAAGAAGAACAACGGTCTTGAATAAACCATCTACATCATACTTTATAATATGTACGGCCCAACTGATAAGGAGATGATGTGGGGCAAAACAAAAAATTACATGTTTTATGGATTAATGGCAAATTCATCTGGCAAAATTTACACAAAACCAAATGTGATTGAAGGCAGATACTTTTATAGTTAAAAAAACATTACTCAATACATATTTTATGGTTGTTCTTTCACACTAATGTGTAATCCCCATTTTCCAGTTTGTAGCTCTATATTTTTGCTTAATTTCGTACGACTTATCCTCATAGAAGGAGGTTCTATTGATTGCCAATAAGATGTTACAAACAAGTACTTAGTATTGCTTAATGTGATAAAGAATTTTAATTAATTAATAATACAATACGAATTAAGTTAATAAAGGAATCAAAAACGTTTTTGCCTCCATTGTTGATCTAGTCTAAAGAGAAAGGATATTTTTCTTAGCCCTGAACTCGTGTTCACACAAACACAAAACAGACATGAAGTGAAATAGCGAGTTAGCATGTAGTGCCAAGTTCTTTTTTAAATCATTCCTTTTTTTCAACATTGACGTTGGAGAACGGAGTCCAAGAAAGGATTCTTGATGGGCACCACTGCCATGAAATGAAGGAATGTGACACTTGGTGGCAATGGTGTTAGAAGCTTTGATAGATTTACCAAATTATATATATATATATATATATACGATACTCTTAAGTAGTATAGTTGGTTCAATATGTACATATTTAGAAGGTTCAAAATATCCTTTTGAACACGCTTGATATATTTTTTTTTAAATCAGGTTGGCGTACTTTAAATAAAGGGTGTAGACGAAAAGTGTCGTATTGCAATAAGCAATCAATTTCGTTACTAGCCATGCATAACATAGACATATATGGGCCTCAAGGCTTTGAATCCCTGTAAATAAATAAATAATATCACCTTCTTTTTAATTAAAACCCATATATTTCCCGTGAAAAATAACGATTCACTATTTCATACAATGTACCTATGTATATCCATGCAATCCGAGATATGCACTTTTATCTAATCTCAAATGCATTTTGGTTCACCTTTTTTGTGTCTCTGTGGAAGAGCCTTGAGGCCTTTAATGAAGGAATAAGTAATGATCCACAGGTCCATTGTTTCTCTCTCTGTGCATGTATATATATATATATATATATATATATATATATATATATATATATATATATCATATATATATATATATATATATATATAATGCCTACTGTACACAGGGCATACCAAGAAAAAACTGCTGATAATTCATTTGGTCTATCTTAGTACATTGCAGTTAAGTATTGTTATTCAAGGTTACTGACCCTGCCATTGAAATATATATATATATATATATATATGATATATACTAATCATGAAAAGTGTCTGTATTGATTTTGACGTTAAATCAAGAAATCTTAGTTTACATTAACATTTCAAAATGCCCAGCCAAGTTAAAATTGTGTTTTTTACCAATTTTCAAATAACCTTAACTTCAAAGGAATTGGTTTATTGCATCTGGGCAAGAATCAAGAGGAAGTAAACTTTAATATAACTAAAGTTCAGTATATCTTATATCAATGGAAGAGTTTGAAAACCCCAAGATTTAGACCCTATAATAGATATGTTTTGTGTGTTTATGCCGTTTGAAGAAGAAGTTTTTGATGTGAATTGTTTTTGAAGATGTTGAATAAACAGCACCGAGTGTACAAAAAAAGGCCAAGCTCAATTTCTCTAGAGCCAGAAAAGTAACTTTTAGTTTCTTCTTAATCAAAGTAGTGAAAAAAATCGAAATTAATAGCAATATTATAGTTATGTTGCCAAGACTAGTCATTCTTGGGGTCGCGAGGTTATCTCGAAGGATTGTCAATGCAATGAGAAAAGTAAAATGCGCCAAATGGACGTTGTGTCTCTCCGGACGTCATTGGGCAACAGTGAATCGTCTGTGAGAGGACTGTTATTAGGCAACTCATCATTAAACACGAGGTAGGAGGGTCTTTTGAACGTCATTTCATAAGGGAGTGGTGACAGCTTTAAAAGGTTGAGAGTCACTGGCCTAGGCTGTATACTGTACTTTAGTATAAAACTAATCGAGGCACTTTTAAAATCTCAAATTGGATTGTCCTTAATTAATATTAAATACTTTATTAATAACCAACTTCTTTGGTATTATCTTAACATTTTTGGCCTTTTCTCATTTAGACACATTTCTGGTTAAAAAACAAAACAAAATATTATTGCTCATAAATAGAGTGAAGGAAATGAGAAATAAAGTTGCTTTAGAGGTACTCAAAATCCGACAGTGGAAGGCTTGAATTTTATGTAAGATGCCATAATATTTTTACGTCTTTATAAGACCTTTGTGACTTATTTGAAGGTGTTGAAACGACTTTTCATATACCTATAGGGATACATTGTATTTTTGAGACGTGATTATGTATAACAAACATTTTTACGAATGTGATTGTTGAAAGAATGGAAGGGGAATAATAAAAAGAGCAGTTGACATTTTGTATGGATCATCACTTGCGGATGGTGAAGAATGAGCATCAACTTTTAGGGATAATAATGCAATTCTTGAAAGCGCAAAGTGTCTACATCCATGTCATTTATAGATCCTTTTGAATAGAATTATCCAATGCAGGGCATACTAATAGGGACTCCCTCCTATTCCCTTTCTTTTTTACGATGGTAGTTAAACTTTGATATAATAATGAGGAGTTTCTATTCCAGGTATTATAGTAGTCCATGCCCCATGTAACATATTATATATTATATGGTTAAATATATAACTATTTATATGCATTATTAATAAGCCTTAAAATTGCAAAACTAGCATTTTTTCTTTGTTTTGCACTAGTAATTGACAAAAAATACATAAATAAACGTTATAGTTTATGATTATTGCATTTTTGATAGAACTTTTTTCACTTGCGATTAATCATGTGTTATACGAGGTATGATCAAAAAGTATCCGACTTTTGGTTTTATTGGTCAAACGAACACAGCTATGGGGGCGGGACTTGCTGTGTGGTTGGGAGCATGACTACTGCGCATGCTCATTTTTTCTACAGCTCCAATACAAGTCAGTCGGCGTCAGGCCATTCATGATTGAACAGGTGCAAGTGAGTGTCGTCGGATTTTTTTCTTTAAAATGTCAGAAAAAGTCGAACAGCAAAAATTGATTGAATGGACCAAAACTAATATTCACCTCGTCTACAAGTTCTCTGATCGTGATTCGGCGGTTCTGCATCACCAGGTTCCTCACTTGATCAATGATGGCATCGTTTTTCGATGTTGAGGGCCTCCTGAGCGTGGTTCACTTTCAACTGACAAGCGGCCATCTTTGAAGCGGTTGTACCACTCCTTTATCTGTGTGGTGCCCATCGCTTCATTTCCAAAACACTTTTTTAATCTTGCGAATTGTTTTCCACTTGCGAATCACCAAGATTAAAACAAAATTTTATGCAATAAGCTGTTCGACTTTTCTGACATTTAAAAAATAAAAGCGAGAAATAAGGCATTCCATTTTGGAAATTGAGTCGATCTTTTAGTATTGCCTTAGAAAAATTATATTTGTGTATTATGATGCGTAAATGGAATATATTAATTCTCCTTATATGAGTATATTGATATAGACACACAAGATAGAGAAAAAACAGAGAGAGAGATTTATATAATTACTTACTCCCATCCTGAAGAGTCTCGGGATCCAAAATAGTGAATAGTGACTTTACACATAGAATTGGAATCTTGGGCACCTGGATCGTGATGAGAGGAGGTTCTTCATGACCTATTCCTACTCATTCGTCTTCAAATATCACCTACCCTCCCTCCTCCCTCCCCTCCTCCGGATCTGTCTCGGATGACTACGGAGACTTCACTCATGAAGCTTCCTCTTACACTTCTCTGGACTCGTCAATCACGAAAAAGAGTCTCTCTCAGGCATGGCATGACGTAAATGGAAGTTTACCAAGCACAGAAGCACTTAGCTTGTAAAAGATATTATAATATATTATATCTTTTTGTTATATTGTTCGATAGAATTGCATCCGACAGGATATAATAAGCATACTAGCATTAAAATTAGTCACTCGAACCTAGGATCTTATCAATGAGGTAGACCAAAGTTCACCTTCCCCTCTCAGGATTCAAACCTGCGCCCCCAACATTGAGAGTTGAAACACCTTATCACACACGGCTATTGCCTCCCTTTTTTCTTAGTATTGTAAATATATTTATGTGTACATAATAATTTACTTTTGTTTATCATTGTATTCATTACATAGTGGGAATATAAACTGTTCATATATATGTCTATATATATAATAGATATATATATTATAGGTTGTCGTCAATAAAATAAAGAATGGTGTACAAAGATAACTATAGATACATAAGCTCCCCACACTCAGGGAAAAATGAACTACCGTTTTGTTTTACACCTAATAGTCAATAGATAGGTAATAGAAGGAATAAGAGGTCCCCAACTGAAACTATCATATTTATTTATATTTGCTTGTGAGAAAATTTCCAAATGGGATAGAAAAAAACGTTGTTCCCAAGAACTAATCAATCAACATGATTTTTTTTTCATTTGGCAAAACTGTTTTTCCATCTTTTCTACGTCAGATAGTCATAGTGATGCTCCATTTATCGACAGATATGAGACCACAAAATGCATTCTTTCCCTGAGCGTGAGGAGCTGTTTTAATTCATCAATAATAATAATCAGTGATATTTAATTCACATATTTCATAATGCCATTTGCTTTTATATCTTCCCTTCTTTAAATCAATCATGTTTCAAAAACATACCTCTTTTATATCCCTAATTAAGTAGAGATAGAGGAAAGGTGTTGCTTTTGGAAAGGTGAATATAAAGAAGGAAGAGTTTATAAAAAGCAGTTATACAACCAAATATCACTCATCATCCGCAGCTGTGGAGGAGTGAAAATCAGTTCAGAAAAGAAGGAAATCATTCTTATAGATATATGTATCAGGGTGGTAAGATCAAATCCGGCGGGTTTTCAGGTCATCCTTAACAAGGATGACGTCATCGATCCGCGCAGCTGATTTTTTTAGCAGACAGTCAACATATAGAGATCATTTCAGTTGAATTTTATCATCGTCATGGCCGCATATGGAAATCTACAGCCTGTTATCTGGAACGAGCAAGAACGCAGGTGTGCTGTTATCCAGATTCTTTGTATAAAGGGCAACACCATCAGCAACACCCAGGTCTCTGAGCTGCTCAGGATCGACAGAAGAAGGATTGCTGAGCTCAGGCAGCAGCTGAAGGATACAGGACCATCGTGCTCGGCTGTACTAATATATATATATATATATATATATATATATATATATATATATATATATATATATATATATATAATGCTCTCTCTTCATGAGCCTAAATCATTGTCGAATCCGTTGAGTGCCTTCTCCACTTCCACTATTTAGTATTGATTGAATAAGGCAACAGATGTAACGCAAGAAAAACACAAGATTGTTTAGTTTGTTTGCTTAGATCTGACGATACATGAATCTTATGCTGACTGACGGAGATTAAAAAAAAGAAAGAAACCGTGTTATTAAAATGAAAAACAAATCATGTTTATGGATGAGACAAACACTTGTAATGATAGCGGGTTCCATTAATTGCATAAATACACCCTTTTCTCATTCCTATCAATGAGACAAACACTTTAAATGATAGCGGGGCTCATTTTG
>CP045907.1:13144611-13170028 GCA_013387185.1 Caligus rogercresseyi
GGAACTAAGACTTGTTATCCGAAAATTTTATTTTATTTCAAGTGGGAACATAAAATATTTTCAATGTTTTGGAATATTAAAAATAAGTTATTTCTATAATTTCATATATGTTTAGTATGGTATCAACTTGGGTACTTCCAGGGAAGTCTTGTACGCAGAGGTTGGGTGTACTTTATATTTTTAACGTCCATATTGCTACGCATTTGTTATTAGTATTTAGTAATAAGTATGTAACTTAATTCATTCCCATTGTTGCGTTTATGATTTTTTAAATGATGTAGATTGTAATCATATATTATAATGATGTAATGAATGATTAATGATCTTTGATAAATGAATTAATATCAGAATGAAAAATTACCACCTTTGTTGTCATTGAGTGCAAGATTGAAGGAACCATTGAGGCTCAGTATTCAAAAGAAATTAAAGTTATATTTAAATACTATTAGTGTCATCCATATGTAAAAAGTAATATTTAAAATTATATTTTAGAGGTCTGTACCCAATTTGTGCTTAATAAAATTTTCATCGTAGTGTTTCCCAAGGAACTTGACGCTACTCACATCAGCCATTGATTGAATATACGAAGATCATGACTAATATCATCATGACTTCATTATATATACTAGATGGATGTACCCGGCGTTGCTCGGGCCATTTTTATATGTTGTGGAAGTCCGATAACTTTTATAAATTATTATAATCAGTATACTTTTATATAGCTTTTATCATGAGATAGCAACCGACCTTTCGAATGAAACCGTCACAGTAAAGAGGCTTGGCAGTGTAATATAAGTGCTTTAGAGTAGGAGAGTCTGGACGTATGACTGATGAGTCATAACATAAAGCTGACAAACAAATTTCTAATCATATATTAATAGGTGTTTGGATTTAATAGCAAATTTAATGTTATTTTTTTAATCAAGGGGATATATTTCCTGTCAATAGATGACAATTGAGTTGAATTTGCTATAAATTGCATATTTTTTTGACTTTGCCACTATTTTTAGCAGAAATATGATTTATAAGTTGAATAACAATATTATTGCATTTCTAATTCTATTCGTAATGTAGGCAGCCCTTCATTAATCACGAAACCTTTGCCCAGAATAAAAGCAACAAATGATGGACGACCATTTGATACTTTTATCGTTAGTAAAGTATTACGAAAACTTATTTTGTTGATTGATCCTAGAGATTAAAAAACAAAAAGGTTTCGTTATTGATGAAGGGCTGTCCACATTACGAATATAATTAGAAATGCAATAATATTGTTATTCAACATTTAAATCCTATTTCTGCTAAAAATAGTGGCAAAGTGAAAAAAATACTGCAATTTATAGCAAATTTAACTCAATTGTCATCTTTTTACATTAAAATATATCCCCTAAGATTTATAAAAATAATATAATACATTTATTGTAAAACAGAAGGGTAGACCACGTTCTTTGTTTTCTGGTCCAAAGCGTGGATGTGAAGACTGGTTGACTCTCCCACACGCGAACATCCCACGTAGAGTTGCCCATGTGAGAAGCATGGTGTGTGAAGATCGAGCCCCACAACTCGAAGCGATTGTCCTTGTGCCTTGTTTATGGCCATGGCGAAACAGGGACGGACAGGGAACTGGGGGACGTTTAAATGGAAAAGGGCAATCTGATGGAATCAGTGGGATCCTGGGGATGAACACATTTTGCCCTTTTCCCTGTCCAGTGATGATGGTGGCTTCGATGATATAAGCCATCATCTGCTTCACGATGAGGCGCGTTCCATTGCACGATCTTGGTGTGTCTAGGTTCCTGAGTAACATGATAGGACAGCCATGTTTGAGGGTTAATACATGTGGAGGGAGGCCTGAAGGGTCAAGCGAGTTGAGAAATTTGGTGGGATAATGTGTCACCTGGTCTGTCTCGGTGACACTATCCACCGAGCGGTAGGATCTCTCTTCGCCTGGAATCTGCTTTAGCAGGTTACTGTTGATGTTGCCCACCGTCTCGTTAGTTGGTGCCAGGATCGCACGCTCACAGAGCCACTCGTGGTTTGCATGGTTTTTATTAAGATTGGGATACACAGTGTGACATAATTGTTGAGGAGTAGAAACGAAGTTGTCAATGCCTGCCATGCTGATGTGTCCATCTTGATCTTGGGGCAGCTGTCCATTTCCTATCGGGAGAAAGTTGAAGGGAATGTATCCGCTGTGGTTGCTCCCAGCAGGCGGGAACGCATGTTGGTTGTCAGTTGCATACATTCCACAAAGCGCCACAGATGGGAAGATTTCAGACATGCGTAGATTTCATCAGCCGGAGTTCCCCTCGGTATAATGGGGAGAGTTTGCCTGAAGTCACCAGCTAGTAGCAGCACTACACCTCCAAAAAGAGAATCGTTAGACCTAATGTCCTTCAGTGATTTGTACAGCGCGTAGAGGGCATTCTTGTGGGCCATGGTGGCTTCGTCTCACACAATCAGACGGGTCTCTTTGAGGACATTCGCTTGACCGACTTTCCGCCGATTCCCCCGATCGGGTTTGTCGATTCCTGGCGGCATTTGCTGAGTTGCGTCTTGACCAACTTTCCGCCGATTCCGCCGATCGGGTTTGTTGATTCCTGGAGGCATCTGCTGCTAATCTACCTTGACGCTGTTCACGCGTTTCTACCGCATGTGTTTGTAGATGTCGTTCTCGATTCGCCAACAATCTGGTCTCTCTATCTTCATGAGTTTCACCCGATCGATTTGTTGATGCTCTTGCAGCTAAATCTGTTTTCCGTGAAAGGCGTGGTCGCTTTTTGGGCGGCATTTTGGTGTAACTTCGAGGAAAAAGAGAAACATTATATACATTTGTCTTCCAAAGATCCTGTCTCTCCCCCCCCCCACACACACACACAGAAGTAACAGTATCTGCTGACAAAGTATTGACAATGAGCAGCCCACGCTCCATTACAGAGACTGACCGACTTACAGTTAGATAGAGAGAGACATGGACTGATTGATAGAGGGAGAGACGTTCAGAGAATGTGTACATCGCGAGCCAGTTTGGAAAGCATTAATTTAATGTGAAAAGAAATGAGTGTGTATATCATAATCACACCCAACACCCCGCCGTTTCATAATGTATAAACTTAGGTTCCGAATTTTTTTTCGTGTGACGTCACGTCTGCCACAAAACATAAACAAATCATTTTTACTATATATAATAAGTATTAAATCCCTACTCAAATTATCATTAGTGCATCTTATTCTTACGAAAAATGGCTTCAATTAATTAAAAAAAGCAAAAATATTTTTAAAGAGGCTATGAGGAAATGTGAACAAAAAAAATTCAAATAATTTTATAGTAAATGGAAGGGTTGATAGGAACGACAACCTTTTAAAAAGAGTTTTAAAATCAATGTCAAATGTACCGTCGGTTCCATTGGAAGCTATTAATAAATTTGCTAAAATTTGTGTATTTCTCCAAATAAAATATGAAAAAATCGCATTCAAGAGCAAAAAGCTAGTCATAGAAAAAGTTTAAGAGAGAGGCGAAAAATAAAACAGTGGATTAATTAAATGCTCCGATAAATTATATACTTTTTTCTAATTCTAAATATGTCTTTGTAATAATATTTATGTAGTTTATGATTATAAGTAGTATTTTGTTTTGTTATAATTTATGAATTATATACTTTTTTCTAAATATGTCTTTGTAATATATGATTATAAACAGTATTTTGTTTTATAATAGTTTATAAATTATATACTTTTTTCTAAATAAGTCTTTGTAATAATATTTGTGTAATATAGGATTATAAACAGTATTTTTTATCATTTATTTCGTTGGTTTTTATGTGTTTTATCATATAATGATTAAAGAGTTTGCTTTTTCATGAAATATTTTGGATAGTTTCAGTAAATTTAAATAATCAAAAATTTATGAGAACGCACAAAATTTATTTTTTCCCATTTTCTAATAGAATTGTGATAATTAATTCTTCTATGATCTAATTAAAGGCTAAATTCGATTATATTTAACATATTTTACTCATAAAATAGACCCTATTTTGGCATATGTGACGTCATGCTCATGAGGTAGGTTGCGTGGCGGTGTATTTTTTTACTTTCATTGGTTAAAATGGCTCTACCTTACTTTTAACTACCTTGATCACACCATAGTGGTAATACTTACATTGGTAATTCTGTGTTATTCCGATAGGTCCATAAACATTGGCAGAAGACGTATGAAGCTAACTTTAGTATAGGAGGGAGAAGAATACGACTAAATGTAGAAGCATTGAGCAAATGAACTATTAAAATGACAGACAAAATTAATAATATTTTTTTTTCTTCCTCAACTCCACAGTGCATCTTCCTAAATCCTGTTATTTACAAACTGGGTAATATTTTTGTTAAACTGTAGCATTTATTTTCGACACTTCATTAAATTTGATCTGGAAGAGGGTAAGGAAACATGTTTGTTTAAGTGCACAATGCATCCTCCTCAATCCTCTTATTTACAAACCAGTTAATTCCATGGTTAAACTGTAGCATTTATTTTCGACGCTTCATAAAATTTGATCTGGTTTGCTGACAATAGGAAGAGAGAGAAGAAACCTGTTTGTTTAACTTTGATCGCTCTCTGTGAAACTCTGCCTTGCTCGGGTTAATGTCTACCTGGATTCATTTATTCTTTCTCCCTTTTTATTTTCGACAATTCATCAATTTTGAAGAAACATACCAACATGCAGCGATGAAAGTTCTTAGAAAAACAAGTTCTTCAAAACATATTTTCTGAAAAAAATCGCTTTATTAGTCAAAAATGAAAAAGGCCATTTCTAGCCCAGTGTGGCCTTAAAGGCCTATTATTTTTTTTACCTTGACCACCACTGTACTGTCAGCATACCATGTGCCAAGTTTGGTGGCTCTCAGACAAAAACTGTGGCCGTATATACGATGCATAGGGACATACACACTCAATTTTATATATATAGAGATTACAATCAAGGTAGTTAAAAGTAGAGAGTAGAGAAACCCCAAATTATCATCACTAACGGCATATATTTTTTTATAACAGATGGAGCTGAAATAAATAAATCGGGATCAACGACAAGACAATTAATCCACAAAACCTTTCATTATTCAGGGAAATTTTCAGATAATAAATAGTTTCTTGTGTATAAACTTTTAATTTTACACATGATTTACAATATAAAATAGCAAATAATAAAACAGAAATAAATTTACTCGACTCAATCAAATATTTATTGAAGCGATGCAGTCCCTTATATTATAATATTTGTCATCTTCTATTGCAAATTAAGTAGAAAATTTATAAGAAAATTTAAAATTTTATACATATTTGTTTACTGAAACGATTCTTAATTTAGATTTAAAAAATTATGGATGCATCTTTTGTCTTTGATACTGATTTATTTAACCCCAGGATGGAGCTATCTTAAATTTTCTTTCGGGTCAATTCCACGAACAGGGTTCCCCTCGTAATTTGCATAGAAAATTAGTTAATTTGCTTCACATTCAGACCAAAATGAAACAAATTTTGTCTTTATTACTTTTAACTATCATTAAGAAGGTTCTTCCAGTCTTATGAGAAAAAAAAAGACTAGAAAAACTGGATTTTTACTCTAATATACTCGGTTTTGCCTACAGATAAACGGTAATTTTCTATGTAACAAATATGTAACAAGTCACTAATTCACATGCTTGGAGAAAAATTTATGAAATATAAGAACCTTTTATCAACCAACATCCAACATCAGGAATAGAGGCAGTATTGGGCATCACTCCATTGGATCTCTACTACAAGCACATGCAACAAAGTCAAGATGGAGAACAAAGTTATTTCTCCGGGATACCTGGGATGGTGTGGCAATCTTTCAAGGCGTCGTGGACATCGTTTCGTTAGTGATAAAATACTCCATCGACTTCAATTGAATGAAACTAGCGACTACATTACAGGCAATCGTATCTGGGTTGATAACTCTCATGTTGAAAACTCTGACATTATTATATACACAGACGGATCAAAAGACGATAAAGACAACACAGGAGCTGGATGGGCAATCACTAGAGTGATATATCCTTTTATCAATCATATATCTCTTAATAAGGAAGCATCAGTCTTCCAAGTTGAGGTAATTGCCATCACACAATTTGTTAAAGCTTTACTTGAACAAGACAAGCCATCTAAGAACGTGATTATTCGGTCAGATTCTCAATCAGCAATTGCTGCTATTCTAAACCCCTTTACAAAAAGTGCCACAGTTAAGCAATGCAAAGAAGTATTAAACAACGCAAAATCCAAAATAAATATACATCTTGATTGGTGTAAGGGCCATTCAGACATCTCAGGCAACGAATTTGCGGACTACCTTGCAAAGAAAGGAACGCAAAGTAAAAATCGCTTATGTGTTGGAGCACCACCGAGCTACATAAAGAAAGTGATAGATGGCTTCTTCTATGAAGTTTGGTGCAACAGATACAAAAAGGATCTTGGAATGAAACATACTCATAGGATGTTGAATATTCCAAAACCAAAGGTTGTCGAGCTTTCACGTCCCAACATTAAATTACTTGTTCAAGCCTACACAGGCCATGGACCATTTCTGGCCCATCTGAGCAAATGGAAAAACACAAATGCCATTTGTAATATATGCATGGAGGAGTCCCAAACCGCTGACCACCTAATCAACAGATGCCCATCGCTTTCATATGAGAGATACCAAGTCATGCAAGAGGAGGATGAAGATCTTCGTATGATTAAATTTATTAAATGTAAAAAGATGCAACAAATTATTGATTCTAACTTTAATTTAATTGCTTCATAAGTAGATTATAAAATAATTTATATAATGCAATGCTCAATATCCATTTTTGCTGTTGTAGCACATATACCCCTTTGTGTGGTCGTGTTCTTTTGCTGTATGTATATATTTGCTTTTATCATTGTATAATTGTAGTATTTGTATGTACTATCGTAAGACAGCAATAAATTCTTAACTAAAAAAAAAAAAAAAAAAAGAACCTTTTATGACTGAAAATATCTACTAGGACATTGGGTAAAGAGGTAGAAAAATAACCACTATGTAGAAATGAATTCAGACTAAAAAATGAGAAAATTAAGTGCAAGTATTGAGCCGCCTGTTTACGAGCAAATTTGGCAGTTTTAAAGGGGCAAGTTAAAAATTGAGATTTTTTTACACGAAAAGATCTGTGGCAAGGCTAGTTTTCATCTTGTTTGTTAGTATACAATACTAGGTAAACATTGCGCCCAAAAGACCCAAAGATTCAATGTTTCCCTTTTCAATTTTGAATCCCAAGTTGTAGACAGTTATAGACTTTTTCCCTTTTTAGACCCAAATTAATTGTCTTCAGTCTGTCTACCATGTGAAAAAAATATTTTGCCGAAGCATTACATGACGGAATCTTAATTATATTTAAAGTATAAATGAGAATTAGTCTTTCAGAAAATTATTCCTTAAAAAACAATTGATATTGCTACCAAAAATGCTTATCATGAGTTATAGACATTTTTCCCTTTTTAGACCTTTTTTGAAAATCGCCTACCCTCGCAATAAATGTAAGTTTTAGTGATTCTTTTTAGAAATATGAATGAAAATTTCTCATCTAATATGACCAAAAGCCTCACTACGTCTTTTCCAAGTCTTTTTCGTCGCACTAGTGCGCGACTTGTCGCACCAGCACGCGACTTTACAGGTCACTTAGCCTCTTTGCCTTTCACATTTTTTTTTCAATTTTATTAGATTGTAACATCCTAACATTCGAAACCACACTCAAAACCAAAATTTGTAAACGAAAACCTCACACACTATGAAAACAAGGAAAATTTTAGCATTGGTTTACAGAAGAGAAACCATATGTTTACATGAGATAATCATTCAGTAAAGCATCAAATTCGCAATAGATAATTTTTAGAACATTCATTTGTTTCCCTTTTCGCAATACTGACGATGTTACAAAATGAAGAGGCGGTGATCGAATGAATGACGAATCAAAGGTCAATATTTTAGCCCCGGTAATTGAAAAACAATTAGACAAACCCTCAATATCATTCAAGATTTTTCCTTAATTAATTAATTAATGCCCATTAAGGTTAGCCGAACATATTTTTAGATGTCCCAGACATAATATCACCTGCAGGGAAAACAAAAAAGATGATTAGTAAAGTTTCAAAAATAGTGGTTATGGACCACTTAGGGGAACCCTAATTGTGGAATTCACCATCGTAAAATTTTGATAAAGTTCCCTGAACGTTAGTAGGGTAACCAAAAGCGAACGTTAGTTTCGTTAGTTATGGGAACGTTCCCCGAACGTTTTTTTAGTTAGTTTTTATGTAACCATGAGGGAACGTTATTGAAACGTTCGTTTTTGGTTAGGTTCGAACCTAACCTTTAGGGAACCAAAACTAACGTTAGAATAACGTTATGTGTTGCTTGGGAACCCTCTAAATACTGAAGGAATATGTTTGAAGTTCTCACCATAGAGATATAGAGAGCTAATTCCCTTCAATAGCAGAGAAACAACATTCTGTTGTTTCTTTGTGTCCACTATAAACAAAGTAATTATTACTACATCATCGTAAGCTGATCATAGAGATAGAATCAATCTCTATGATCAGCTTACGATGACGTAGTACAAATTACTTTGTTTATTTGGAATACACAGATACATCACAGAGATATAAAGATATAGAGAGCTGATTGGATCCTTCAGAGAAATACGTCATTGTGACCGTAAAAACTTTTAAAAGATATACAGTAAACCCTCGATATAACAAACTATATGGGGGGAGGGCAGGGTCGTTATATCCGAAAGTTCGTTAAAGGGGGCTCTGGAGTGTAAAGTATATCCTACAGGAGTGACGACGAACTGCCGCTGGACACATTTGGCAGATTAGAGGAGGAGGTCGAAGTCACAGACACACTGCTGGTCTCAGACTCTGTCCTAGACCTCTTCTCGGCTGGGGAGGGGCCAGCCTTGAAGAAGTCAGAGATATTCGTCTGTGTCTTCCTCTGCTACACCTCACGCATGAGTTCAAACTGCATGATCCGCAGCAGCTCATAATTCGGGTTTGGTAGCCTTAAATATAACGAACTTAGGTTCGTTATATTCGGGGCTTGTTCGGTCATGGACAAAAAAAGGTTCGTTAGGCCTCAAATATAACGAACTTAGGTTCGTTATAACTGAGGCTTGTTCGGCTAGCTCCAGGAGGTTCGTTGTATCCGAAGTTCGTTATACAAAGGAGCGTTATATCGAGGTTTACTGTAGAGCGTTTATTCTCTACATCATTCATTGATTCTATCTCTAAGATCAGCTTACGATGACGTGGGACTGATGATAGAAATGTCCCCAGCAACAGCGATAGAGCTATTTCACAGGAACAAATTTTACACGGTTTAAAACGCACGCCTTATATAAACATGAGGGGGGGGAGTGACGTCACCATCAACAATCGTCAAATAATAGAGCCTCCACTGATCATAGTTGGGAATCTTTTTTTTTGGGTGTCATGTAAGCATTCTGGCCTAGACTTCAAACTTGTTGGAGATCCCTCGATCCCTTCCTTCCTTCCTCCATCCCTCCTTCCCAAGCAACACATAACGTTATTCTAACGTTAGTTTTTGGTTCCCTAAAGGTTAGGTTCGAACCTAACCAAAAACGAACGTTCTAATAACGTTTCCTCATGGTTACATAAAAACTAACGAAAAAAACGTTCGGGGAACGTTCCCATAACTAAAGAAACTAACGTTCGGGGAACGTTCCCAAAACTAACGAAACTAACGTTCGCTTTTGGTTACCTACTAACGTTCAGGGAACTTTCTCAAAATTTTACGAAAGAGAATATAAGATAGCTCTATCCTGGGGTTAAAAAAGTCGTTATCAGTGACAAAAGATGCATCTACAAAACTTTTCATATGTATGAGGTATCTTTTGGGTTAAAAAAATAGTTTGCGTTATGTATAATATTTTAAACTTTCTTATAATTTTTTAAAAAGACTTTATTGATATATAAATATTAAATATGAAAGAATATATAAATAAACATTATAGTTTAAATTAAATCTAAAATCTAGCAGCACTATCTAGAAAAATTAATTATAAAAAAATTAAGGAAACAAAATTGTTATCAAAAATACAGACATAAAAATAATGTCGCAAATAAAAAAAAATAACAAAGATTGAATATAATTATTTTTGGTCTTTAGGCAAATTTCCTGTACTGCCGTTGTAGAAATTAGAGATGTCCAGCGGAGTAAAACGGATAAAACCGTACCAGATCCCCCACATACTTCCACGGAATGGTAATTTTTTCTACCTGATTTACAATAAAATATAACAAATATTATAATGTGAAGGACTGCATTGCTTCAATAAATATATGATTGAGTCGAGTAAATCTCTTTTTGTTTTAATTTTTGCTATTTCCTATAGTAAATCATGTGCAAAATAAATAAAAATTGAACATAAGAGACTATTTTATCTGAAAATTCCTTTGAATAATGAAAGGTTTTGTGGATGAATTGTCTTTGTCGTTGATCCCGATTTATTTATTCCTGTTCAATCTGTTGTATAAAAAAAATATTCCGTTAGTGATGATAATTTGGGGTTTCTAAACAAGCCAGACTTTATGGTTTTTCCACAAATTTAAGTGGTTGAAGATTATGTTTGTGAGTGAAGAGGAGCTAGTTCAACCAAAAATAAAAGCCACTCTAGCTGGATCATATTCCTGACTTCAAACAGCCTCTTATTAGAACAAACTCATTTACAAACGACACATAACTAATACATGCTACAACTTCGTCCTCATCAAATCAAACTGACTTGAATGTAGACGACTCACAAAAATACATACACCTTTGTATTTGCTTTTAAGAACCTATCAGTTTTCATCTGATTTTCCTACAGTAACAACATTAAATAGTTTCCATCTACACTGATCCTCAAGGTTACTTATTCAATATTATATAAACATCCGTTTGGATTAAAAGCCCCATTGATACCTCGACTTGCCTCCAATTATCAGGACACTGGCGGTAAGCTTTTCTACTATTTTAATTATCCTATGTCATTGTTATATTTGTATTTAACTACCGAACCTCTATGTTTCAGAACAATGCGTGATCATTCCTTCAACATGGAGTAAACGAGGGATTACCCTTGAAAATTCCCTTGCTGGAAGAAAGAGGAACGTGGACAACTGTCGGAAGGATCATAAATATTCTCCAAGACTTTCCCTCCATCACCTAACACAAACATCCTACATTCATCAGAAATAATGTAATAACATGAAAGTCTTTTATTTGATATTTTTATGATATTGTACTAATATGTTTTACCCAAGAGCAAAAAAAAAATACATTACAATGTTTTTACGCATGTGCTTTGAGCCTTATATATTTATTTTTATGTTTGTATAATTTTATGAGTTATAAATAACATGTTATAATATTTTATATAATTCGTGTCCAGTTTTAATGTTAAATAAACGCTTAATAGAATTTTAATACTGTCAAGGAGTTTAATTATATCTACAAGGGAACTATACTAAAACTAAAAGGGAACGTAAATATAACGTTGAGGGAACGTAAATAGAACGTTGAGGGAACGTAAATAGAACGTTAGGGGAACGTAAATAGAACGTTAGGGAACGTAAATAGAACGTTAGGAGAACGTAAATATAACCAACAGGGAACGTTCGGAGAACGTTAAGAAAACCATCCATGCTAACGTAAAAATAACCTTCAGAGAACGAAACTAACGTTCAGGGAACGTTCTGCGAACCAAAAACTAACGTCCGGAGAACGTTCTCGGAACGTTATTTGGTTGCTTGGGTTCTTTTCTTCCCGGGACTCCGGGATAAATGCCTTGGATACCAAGAAACGAGTCTCCTCCCTCCCTCCCATTAAGAGACACATTCCCCTCACCTCGACTTCAAGAGTGGAGTCCTACCCATCGTCGGACTTCGTCAGTCAAAGGACTTCCTTCCCTCATCTTCGTTAGAGAGCTCCCCGTCCCTCCTCTTCGTGAGTGGAGTCCTACCCCTCGTCGGACTTCGTTAGAGAGCTACCCATCCCTCGTCTTCGTTAGAGAGCTCCCCGTCCCTCCTCTTCGTGAATGGAGCCCTACCCCTCGTCGGACTTCGTTAGAGAGCTTCCCATCCCTCGTCTTCGTTAGAGAGCTCCCGTCCCTCCTCTTCGTGAATGGAGTCCTACCCCTCGTCGGACTTCGTCAGTCAAAGGACTTCCTTCCCTCGTCTTCGTTAGAGAGCTCCCGTCCCTCCTCTTCGTGAATGGAGTCCTAACCCTCGTCGGACTTCGTTAGAGGAAAATGAAAAGATCTGGACGTGACGTTTTCCAGAGTGCCATTGAGCTGATTGCTCAACAGTATCCCATAAATGTTTATTTAAATGAAATATAGATATAATTATTTGCCAAAATTATTCGTCAATATTTTTTCCAGTACAAAGTTTGAGGGAGAGAGTATTCTGGAAAAGCTTCGGGCTTTCAGCAAAACTTTTAGCTGGTACAAGGCGACTTGAGGGACGTCTAGAACTTAAAGGATGTTGTTGGCCGACTCTAGTGCTGCGACTTTTTATTACTTCCAGTTCAATATCAGGGAAGAAATCGATCAAGAGATAGAACTCATGCTTCTCAGGGGTGGGAGTAGATGAAAGCTGAGATGAGATGCTAGGAGAGGGGAGTAAATGGGTGAGATGACCTTTTCCAGGAAGTAAGCCAATGACCGACTCAGCAAATGTTTGAGTTGCAGTAGTGCGAAGAAGAGTCAAAAAGTTCAACGTTTCTAATGTTTGGAATCCCTCAGAAAGAATGAGGGGGAATTAAAGTGTCGGAAAGTAAATTCGTTTAAAATATTTATTTATCATCTAAAGTACTATTGAATTTATTTCTGTATTATAATACAATAATGAATTGTGAATAAATTTTTTTGCCATCTAATATAAATTAATTACTTTCATGAATTAAAGTGTAGGAACAGTAAATTCGTTTACAATATTATTTTCTCATCTATAGTAATATTTAATTTATGTCTGTATTATAATATAATAAATTGATAAGATAATATCTTAATTATGGGGGAGGCCTAAAAGCCATTTTAATATCAGCAGCAGCTCGTAACATGGCGCTCTACATAATGATTCCGTAGGTTTCAAGCTGGCAAATTGTGGGAGACATCTTTCGGCACTTCCCCTCCTGCTCCAAGAGGACCTCTCCCTATCTGAAGTTTTTACTACGGTTCTACAAAAAATTATAATCTTAAATTGAATGAAACCCATTATTTCCTAAACATTTTAATGATATTTTTATATCAGTAGATTTTGATTATATTTATACTTGATTTTTTAATGCCATAATTTTTTTTATTGACTTTATTTACTGTATAACTTTTAAACTATAATTTTTATTTATATATTTATACCATGCAGGCTTGTTGATCGGAGTTTTTTCTGATCGGCGATCAATAGCGATATGGCGATATTTGATCGCTGATCGAAGTATCGCAAAAGGTCCTGATCTTATATCTTTTGATCGTAAAAAATCACTAAAAAACAGGCTTGTGAGCGATCAGGAAAAAAATAGCGATCCGATCAAAAATAGCGATCAGAAATTCTTTGCGATATAGCGATATAACGATCAGGGATTTTTCCGATCAGCGATCCGATCAATTTAATTGCGATCAACAAAAAATTAAGTAAAAATTTCAATGTTTATACAGTCAAACCTTTATAAGTATTCATCTATATATGGCAATGGAATGAATGTTTCCCATAGCCTATGAGCTCCAAAATAACGACTTCTCCATAGGCGCCTGTCTGTATATTTTAGGACAAAAATATCAGAATGAATGTTTCTCATAGCCTATGAGCTCCAACACTCTGGCTCCACAATTGGCATATGTCTGCATATTTTAAGACAGGAGATGCCAGAATAATTTTTTTTTAAATCATGTTCGTTTATTATGTATATAAAATAAAATAAATACATAAAAACCAGAGCAAATGCGTAATAAAAACATAATTAAACATTTTAGTAATGTTAAGATCCTAGGTTCGATCGACTAATTTACCGCTATAATGCTTATTATATCCTATCGGATGCAATTCGATCGAACCATATAGGCAAAAAAAAAAAAAATGTTTCCCATAGCCTATGAGCTCCAAAACAATGACTTCTACATAGTCTGTATATTTTAGGACAAAAAAATATATCAGGACAGCACACACTGGTTTATCCATTAGTATTAGTCTGTATTTTGTGTTTTCTAAACAAATATAGTTGTTGGAATGGATGTTGGTCAATGTGACAGCTAGTTAAGTTTTAAGAACTGTAGGGGTTGTATCAAAAATGCTTATTAAAAACATTTTTTTCTTTTTAGTTATTTTATACAAATTGATCGGATCGCTATTTTTTAGTGATTTTCTTACGATCAAAAGATATAAAGATCAGGACCTTTTGCGATACTCCGATCAGCGATCAAATATCGCTATATCGCTATTGATCGCCGATCAGAAAAAACTCCGATCAACAAGCCTGCTAAAAAATAGCGATCCGATCAATTTGTATTAAATAACAAAAAAATACAAAATGTTGTAATAAGGATTTTTGAGACAACCCCTACATTTCTTAAAACTTAACTAGCTGTCACATTGACCAAAATCCATTCCAACAACTAATATTTGTTTAGAAAACACAAAATACAGACTAATACTAATGGAAAAAGCCAGTTTGTGCTATCCTGATATATTATTGTCCTACAGGCGACTATGTAGAAGTCATTGTTTTGGAGCTCATAGGCTATGGGAAACATTTATTCTGGCATCTCCTGTCTTAAAATATGCAGACATATGTCAATTGTGGAGCAAGAGTGTTGGAGCTCATAGGCTATGAGAAACAATCATTCTGATACTTTTGTCCTAAAATATACAGAAAGGCACCTATGGAGAAGTCGTTATTTTGAGCTCATAGGCTATGGGAAACAATTCCATTGCCATATAAAGATGAATGCTTATAAAGGTTTGACTGTATATACATTTCAATTTTTACTTAGAATTAGTATTACATAGGTAATTTTTTGTTGATCGCAATTAAATTGATCGGATCGCTGATCGGAAAAATCACTGATCGTTATATCGCTATATCGCAAAGAATTTATGATCGCTATTTTTGATCGGATCGCTATTTTTTGCTGATCGCTCACAAGCCTGATAACATGCATTCACGTTAAATTCAATAAAGTGTAAAGCACTAGTGAAAAAGTAGTTAAAAGGATTTATTTCAAAGTGACGCCTATAACTTCTTGGATTTGTAAGAAATTTTGTAAAAGAGGCCATATATCCATAGTAAAAACTCTTTCAAGTCATGTGAAAGTAAATTTTATTAGCTTAATCATTTTAACGACATATCTTAGAAAATAAAAAAAATTAATTAGCACTTTTAATACTAATTTTGATAAGTTTGGTGACCAGTTACAATTCTTGCGAGATTTGAAATGAGAAACATAAGATTTATTAAATAATGGTAAACTAAAGTATTAATATTATTTTATCTGATTACATTCAAATTTTAAAACTGGTCAATTGTCACAAAAAAAAACATGGTTAACTTCATAAGCGGACTTCATGGAATAAAAAATATTAGTAATGGAAGTAAATGGCACGGGGGGTGATAGTCCGGGGAGCGTTAGTCTGGGGGGAGGGGTAGTCCTGTTAGGTTTGATGATCAAGGCTCCTTCACCGAGATTTAATGATCTTCATGTCCTTTGGACTGTTAGATTCATCAGGACATCATGATACTATTTTATAGAAATAAAGGACTGAGGCGTTCATAGCAAACTCCAAAAAAGAGAAAAAAAGTCTTCAATATGGAGGAGGTTATGGAAGACGGAACTCCAATCACGAAGATGAGGGGTAGGGCTCCATTCATGAATACGAGTGGTAGGACTCCATTAACGAAGAGGAGGGACGGGGAACCCTATGCCGAAGACGAAGGAAGGAACTCCTTGGACGAAGACGAGGGATGGGAAGCTCTCTAACGAAGTCCGACGAGGGGTAGGACTCCATTCACGAAGAGGAGGGACGGGGAGCTCTCTAACGAAGATGAGGGAAGGAAGTCCTTTGACTGACGAAGACCGACGATGGGTGGGACTCCACTCACGAAGAGGAGGGACGAGGAGCTCTCTAACGAAGATGAGGGAAGGAGGCCCTTTGACTGACGAAGTCCGACGAGGGGTAGGACTCCATTCACGAAGAGGAGGGACGGGAGCTCTCTAACGAAGACGAGGGATGGGAAGCTCTCTAACGAAGTCCGACGAGGGGTAGGACTCCATTCACGAAGAGGAGGGACGGGGAGCTCTCTAACGAAGACGAGGGATGGGAAGCTCTCTAACGAAGTCCGACGAGGGGTAGGACTCCATTCACGAAGAGGAGGGACGGGGAGCTCTCTAACGAAGACGAGGGATGGTAGCTCTCTAACGAAGTCCGACGAGGAGTAGGACTCCATTCACGAAGAGGAGGAACGGGGAGCTCTCTAACGAAGACGAGGGATGGGTAGCTCTCTAACGAAGTCCGACGAGGGGTAGGACTCCATTCACGAAGAGGAGGCACGGGGAGCTCTCTAAAGAAGACGAGGGATGGGAAGCTCTCTAACGAAGTCCGACGAGGGGTAGGACTCCATTCACGAAGAGGAGGGACGGAGCTCTCTAACGAAGACGAGGGATGGGAAGCTCTCTAACGAAGTCCGACGAGGGGTAGGACTCCATTCACGAAGAGGAGGGACGGGGAGCTCTCTAACGAAGATGAGGGAAGGAAGTCCTTTGACTGACGAAGACCGACGATGGGTAGGACTCCACTCACGAAGAGGAGGGACGGGGAGCTCTCTAACGAAGATGAGGAAGGAGGCCCTTTGACTGACGAAGTCCGACGATGGGTAGGACTCCACTCTTGAAGTCGAGGTGAAGGGATGTGTCACTTAATGGGAGGGAGGGAGGAGACTCGTTTCTTGTATCCAAGGCATTTATCCCGGAGTCCCGGGAAGAAAGAAGGAGGGATGGAGGAAGGAAGGGATCGAGGGATCTCCAACAAGTTTGAAGTCTAGGCCAGAATGCTTACTGACACCCAAAAAAAAGATTCCCAACTATGATCAGTGGAGGCTCTATTATTTGACGATTTTGATGGTGACGTCACTCTCCCCCCCCTCATGTTTATATAAGGCGTGCGTTTTAAACCGTGTAAAATTTGTTCCTGTGAAAATAGCTCTATCGCTGTTGCTGGGACATTTATATCATCAGTCCATACAGACCTTGGTTCTCACTATCAGCTCTCATCTTATCTCTATTTGTATATTAAATCTCGCGACAATTGTTAATAATCCCCAAACCTATCAAAAATTGTCATTAAGAAACCACTTATTTTTTATTATTTGCTGAGGTATATCGATAAAATGATTTACTAATAAAACATTACTTTGACATAATGTACAAGGGTCTTTACTATCGGCATACGGTCTATTTTGCAGATTTTCACTTAGAAATTGACCAAATTAGCTATTTTCACCAGTTTTAAGTTAATACCAGGACCTTGAATGGAAGGAAAATATTTGAATGACCAATTTCATCTTACGCTCATTATGAAAAAACATTTTTATCTTACAGTTCTTCTACACTTAATATACTTACGTAAAATCGTATTTAAAATATTAGTCATCATAAAGTACCGTTTAAAAAAACTAAAAACTCAAACAATCTAGATGTGCCACAGAAAAAGTAAAGCCAGATTTGGATTCAAGAGAAATCATCTTAGTTGTCTATGTATGTGCATTTCGTTCACTCAAGGAGATTGACCAAAATGCGTGTCCTGTGTATTAATCATCTTTTAAACATCAAATTATTTGTAGAAAACTAAAACTATATACGTCAAAAAGTACCAATTACAAGCAAATTATAGTTAATATTGTAAGAAATTTTATAAAAATGTGTCGCAGGATCTTAAAAGACGTTTAACATTTATTTATTTTACTTTAACATTTCATCCTTTTAAACATGAAGCCTTCCACCGATAGCTCTGTTTGTTGACTAAAACCAGTACAGTCTTGTTATAAATTTATGTAAAATATAAAATTACAAATAAAAAGTACCAATTACAACCAAATTTTGTTTTTAATCAGGCTTGTGAGCGTTCAGCTTTTTTTGCGTTCAGCGTTAAAAATATAGTTTCAATTCAGCATTCCGTTCAATGTTTTTGCGTTCAGCGTTCCGTTAGCGTTCAAATTTCCGAAAAAGTGATGACGTTTTTTTGAAAAGAATTTCCGAAAAAGTGTTGACGTTTTTTTTAGAAAAGAATTTCCCAAAAAGTGATGACATTTTTTTAGAAAAGAATTTCCAAATAAAGTCCAAGAAATGTTTGGAAAAATTGAACGCTGAACGCAAAACTCTTTTTTTGCGTTCAACTTTCAGCGTTCAAAAAAAAGTTGCGTTCCGTTCACAAGCCTGGTTTTATCATATAATGATTTAAGAGTTTTGCTTTTTCATGAAATATTTGGATAATTTCAGGAACTTTAAATCATCAAAAATTTATGAGTACTCACAAAATTTTATCTCTTCCATTTTCTAATAAAATTGTGATAATTAATTCTTCTATGATCTAATTAAAGGCTAAATTCGACTATATTTAACATATTTTACTAATAAAAAAGACCCTCTTTTGACATATGTGACGTCATGCTCATGAGGTAGGTTGCGTGGCGGTGTATTTTTTTATTACTTTCATTGATTAAAATGGCTCTACCTTACTTTTAACCAAGGAATACTAGAAACTAACTGGAAAGGAAAGGGAAAATTGTAGCTTCCAAGTTAAGGCCGTGATACGTTGATTAACATAGCAATAAATTAGTTTTATATGTAGTTTTATAGCTAAATGAGTCATTTTCACTTAATAATTTATAATTCAACGATCATACAAGTAGGTATTATATTTTTTAAAAATGAATAGCGAGTGTGATATATATTTTAATACTTTTTATTTATCAACAATAGTAAATATATAATATTTACAAACGATACATAGTTTAACAGTTACAAACAAGGTAATTCAATATTAATGTTTTCATTGTGAAATAGACTGTAACTAAAAAAAAAATATTTCAAATTAAATTTCATATATGACGATCTTTGCTTCTCTGAAACGACCACAGCCTCATTAAACTTCTAGTTTCGGAGGTGCCATGAGTTTCAAATCAGAGGATCTTGAGGAGGTTTTAGCGGGGCTGGCGTTGCGTTTGAGGGCGTTCCGGTTCGGCTTGAGGTCGAGCCAGACTTTTTTCATCCACGGAAAGATAAAATTCTGCCAAAGCGACCCCGATAGTATTTGCCTCTTCCGCCCCTATTACAATATGAAGAATTAATTATAAACATTTAGGTGATATTAAATTTAACGTCATAGCGTAACTCTATCCTGTTTTATCACTACCTTAACATAATTTAATTAAAACAGATGATGCAAATGCATTTCATTACAAAAAACAAAGTCAATAACAGAATAAAAGCTACGTGTAGCTACGATACTATTAAAATTGGACAATGCACTCAATATATTTAATTTTTAGTTAATACTTATTTACTTATTTATGGTTTGATATTGTGATAAAGTAAAAATCTTTCATAAAATGAAAAAGTTATGATTAATATATATGTATATATTTTTTAAATCATTCATATTTTAAATGCTTTAAGATAAAAAGGGTACTTTATTTTGATGAATAGTTAGAAACTCTTACTTTGACTTGGACATCCATCCACCAATAGACTCGATGCTCGAGCTAAAATACGGAAAATCCCAGAGCCTTCTTCGCTATTAGAAATGTAGCGTATTCCTTATCCTCCAAAATAACTCAACCGTTGGTCCAAAAAGCTCTGGCAAATTGGGATAAGTTCCTCCTTGTAGCTCTTGTATTAAAGCTCCTTCATATGAACAATTTCCATTATTTCACCCTTGGAGCAAGGCAGCTTAATAGCCATTTCACGGTAGCAGTCCACGGAAGGGCAGCATAGCAGTTTGGATGGATCTCTGGTTGGACCTCATACGCAAATTTGTCTGTTGAAGGAAGAGAGAAACCATTTTGGAGACTCATTTTTAGATGAGTAGAATGTCCGTTTGGATGCAGGGCGTCGCGGTGGCCGTTAGTGCCATAAAATAGATTCGGGGAAAATCACTTCGTAACCTATGGAGAAGCTAGTAGTACGAGTGAAAGTCGTGTCCCTACTGAGACACACAGTTGGCCTCATCAATAACGAATCGCTTGAGGGGATCCCGCGAATAAAGGCTTCGAGAGACTCCATTGAGCTTCTGAGAGGCAGATACCTTCTCGGGAGTCACGCAGAGGAATATGATTTGGGGCGTGAGGAGACGGAGCTTTTCGTATATTTTCCGCTGCCGGCCATAGTCGTCCCCGATGAGATGATCTGCAGGGATTCCCAGACCGTCGAGCTTTGTGAATTTATCATATATGAGGGATGCCAGGAGGGATAGGACTACAGTGACTCCACCCTGGACCGCGGTTGGTAACTGATAGCAGAGACTCTTTCCGCCCCCGTGGGCATGAGGACAGAGGTGACATTGTTCAAGAGGGCCGCATTAATGGCTGACAGATGATTGAGGCGAAAGCTGTGGATATCAAAGTGACTCTTGAGCTTCCCAAAGAGATCGTTTTAGAAAGAGTAGTCCCTCCAAGGTCTGTATAATAAGGTCTGGGCAATACAAAAACAAACATATAGCAGTGTGACTACTCAATGACGTCACTGGAGAACGATTCTATCTATCCATTTATATATCTATCAATCTCTCTATCAATCTATAATATATATATTGGTTTTAGGAATATTTATATATAAAACGTATGCACAAAGAAAATCTGATAAAGCATTTTTTGTTGGGAATTATTGATAGTAGGAATTTGTCCTTAACGACACTTTTGTATAAAATGCATTTTAAGGGAAACTACTGACTTTTGGGCCTAGCTTATCAGTCAAAATAGCTTTATTGAGCATTAATGAGCACATTTGGTTTGTTTTATTTTATAAACTGAGCCCATTTTGAGTACTTTTTCGTTCATATATAAAGGAGTATACTCGCATATAATCAAGGAGAATATAATAATATAAATAAGGTGAGGCAATGGGAATCGACGTAGGCAATTGCAGGGCGACAGCTGACTATTTTGTTGTGATATCACAAGTGCTACGCTTGAATTCTAGTTCAGTTTGTGTTGTAAAGCGAAAATGTGATATCCTCGAGGAAGTAATGGTGTTAGTGCCATCCCCTCTTGCTATAATCCTCGAGATGCATGATATTTTGCACTTCCGACGAGGGATCCCAATATCCAACATCTGTGGATTGCACGATGCAGAAGATCCGACAGGATTAGCTTAAAGAATGCAAAGATTTGCGATCGTCATTTTACTCTAGATGACTTCCAAAGGAATATTCAGGCTGGAAGAATAGGAAGAAGCTTTAGTCTCAAGTTGTTCCTACACTCTTCATCCTGGATCACCCTCCTCAAGTGTGTCCAAGTCCTTCAGACAGGTTCGTCAAGAAGCCCGTGAACGAAAAAAATTGTGAGTTGACTAGTGAGAAGGAATAAGGAACTCTCAGTCAAGAAAATGAAGCTGTCCTGCTACAAAGCTAAGTGCCTCAAACTTGGCTCATAACACTTTAAGGAAACTTTATTAGAACCTCATTGGAAAAGGATTACACAGCGAATTCAAACAAGAAGGTTAATTAATCCTTTGACAAAGTTCATTCAGGGCTACTCAAAAGAAGATGTAACTACCGCCCTCATTCTACGGAGCATATGTACCCGGGCCTTGAGTACTTGCACTCACGGAAACTCCTTCCCTGCCTAGTCGGCAAACACAGGAAAAATTCCAATGACTGTTCCAACGAGGGTCCTCCTATATTGCTGGATACTCAGGAAGTTTAAAGAACTCCACCCACATTTGGTGATACAGAGGAGTAACATTGAAGGATTTGAAGAAACACTAAGTCCTTGGATTGATTAATTACCGCCCTTTCTCCCGATTTTGAAGTTCTGCCACCTCTTAGAAAAACATTTCCATTTTTTCATAATAGCCATCAAGACGCAATCGGTAAAGACCCATGTTTTTCTAAGAATTTTTAAGCCACTTATCAATTATATCCAAATTGGTCAAAATAAATTATTATTGCTTTTGTAATAAATAAAAGAACACGGATTCGAATCAATTTTCTTAATAAGCTACTTAAACTGAAAAATGCTAGTGAAAACTTAAACACATAGGTCAGGTTACTAATAGCGTAATTCTATTCATATTCTTATGTTCCCCTTTTTTTATAGTACATATGTAGAATTCTATTATTGTGATTTATAGATTCTTGAAATAAATGAAAATCTTGAATATAAAATTATTTTTATTGTTTGAAACTATTATTGGCTAATTACTTAAAATAATGAATACTAATGATAAATCATTTACTTAACAATTTTCATGCAACATGGGTTCTGTACACTAGCACAGAACAATATTGTAATGAAATATTTTCAATTGAAAGATAAAGTTGAGAAATAATTACTAAATCATTGCACTACAAATAATGTTTTTTCATTGTAGCATTCGTGACGTCACAAAATTATTCCTTTTGATCAAAACATAAGTCAAAGATTCCTCTTTGACTCACCTTATTTATATCTCCTTGCATATAATAGACCCATAAGGGACTATGAACACTACGGTAAGGTAGGTTTCGTGACCCAGACCTTCTCCGCATTAATATAACAAAGCTACGCGTATTATATTTATTATTTTATTGTTATTTTGTTCTTCACGAAGCCTACCTTACCGTAGCTTATTGTTTATAGGTACCCTATTGGTCCATTATATACGAATACTCCTTTATATATGAACGAAAAAGTACTCAAAATGGCTCAGTTTATAAATAAAACTAACCAAATGTGCTCATGAATGCTCAATAAAGCTATTTTGACTGATAAGCTGGCCCAAAAGTCAGTGTTTCCTTTAAAAATGCATTTTATACAAAAGTGTCGTTAAGGAAAAATTCCCACTATCAATAATTCCCAACAATATATATATATATATATATATATATATATATATATATATATATATATATTATATATATATATATATATATATATATATATATATATATATATATATATATATATATATATATATATATATATATATATATATAGGGTTGTTCTTATTTTTCCCATTTTTGAAATGTTAGCACCAACTTTGTGGATTTTCTGTTTCTTGTGATAATAGAAGACACCATACAAACTTTGAACAAAATCGGTCAACATTACGAGGTCGCGCAACGAGGTCAAAGTTTTAAAATTTAGTAAAAATATAGTTTTTCCGCAATTTCTTCAAAATGGGGACGCTACAGACTTCAATAATAATAATTAATTTAAAGGAAATCTAATTTACTACCAGACGTATGCTTGATGTTTATTAATACACAGTTTTCACTAAAACAAGCAAGAAAGGGAGGGGTATTGGTTAGCTTATTTCACGGCTTTTTTGTATCAATTAACTTCACTCGCCTGTAGAAGATGACTTGTTCGCTTCAGAGTAAAATAGTAATTTTAAATTTTAGTAAACTTTAGATGATAAATCCAAAATGACCTTGGTTACTAGTTAGTTTAAAGGTTGATTACTGTATACCGTATACATACATTATACATATAATATTACAAAGACATAATTATTGTACAATAAATGCATAAGATAAAGAGCGCGACCACACAAAGGGGTATATGCGCTACACAGTAATGTGGAGTTCCTTCTTAAATATTCAAGCACTGAATAAATATAAAATATATAGATAAAAAATGAACTTTCGCGATGAATTATTATAACTTTTTGTTTTTCTTCTTTAGGTCATCAGCAACCCTGTTGAAAAACCACATCCATAGTAGATTGTCTCTTTGGCTTTGACTTTTCTTTAGTTTTTAAGCAATCGTCTGCAGCATCTGTAGATTGATTAGAAGGATATTCCTCGGAGCTACCTGGCATTGAGTAGCTCCTAGGGAAATTCAATTTTGGTTTCTCAACTCATCCGCGGCGCAGTCCTCAGTAGTATGCCCACTAAGGCTGGTCATTTCTGGGTCTTTTGCTGAATGGCATTGACATTCTCAACGTTTACCGTTGAGGTTTTTTTGTAGTTGGATTCATCCACTGTTTCCTCATGGTTAGGGTGTTTTCGGGCACGTCTTCTTCACGTTCTTCTTCCTCTTTCTGGACATCGGTGCTTTCCGAGGGTCTTGAAAGAGAACTTTCCAGCGGAAGCAATAGTTTTATGAAGTTTACAGATTTTAGGCTTTCAAATGCCTCTTTGTCAACTTTCAAGTATAGTACTTTTCCGAGCTTGTGTGATGTCAGATTTGCATGACATCAACTTTGCCTCGGATCTTATTAACATTGCATTGATATGCAATGAACTTGGCGAGTATTTCATCAACCACCTCCCCTTGGGACTCCTTTATAAAGCCAGTAAGGGTTTTTCCTTTTTCTCCCTCTCTTTTCCAGATCTCCTGTGAGATGGCAAGAAAGGTGTTTCCTCCGAAATAACTTTTCGGACGTCTTGTATGAAATAGCGTCGCAACATAAATCAAAGCTCTTTGATTTGTGTATCGACGACCTTCGTAGTTGGGAACAGATTTCCCAGCTGTCCCACACATTTGAACGATAGTAGTCTGTGTCAGAATTTTTATTGTTTGATCCATTCGACATGGACATATGATCACCATTTTTTCTAATGATGATGATCTTGTGGCTTCTTTAGCTATTTCCGCATAAAGACTTTTTCATAGGTTTTGGGTTAGGTGCTTTCGATGTGAAGCCTCCTGCTTTGGTTTTTGTTTCTCTTGAAGGAGGAGTGTCACCCAAATTGGCTTCCCTCCGTCTTTCATGTCATTTTTATCTTCAGAGGCCCTTTTGATGCCTTATTTTTATCGGTGGATGGGCTCGTACCATCTTATTGTAATCCACCGTTGTCCATTTCAGGTCACCGGCATTTTCTTCATTTCCAGGCAAGAGCAAAGCTTGCTTGTTTAAAGTCCCTGAATTATTTCCTCATCATCCTCACGTAAAAGAAGACTTCAATTAATGAAATAAATCGAGGGTTGGGTGAATATCAATAATGTAACGTTCCGCTTGATTTTATGATGAAATGTTCATCTCAAGGGGAATAACAAATGACGTATCCTTAGCTGGAGGCCCAAAGGCCGAGTTTAATTATCTTATGTCCTTTGGACTTGTTAGATTCATCAGACATCATGATACTTATTTCATAGAAATACAGGACTGAGGCGTTCAATAGCAAACTCCAAAAAAG
>CP045907.1:13170128-13188779 GCA_013387185.1 Caligus rogercresseyi
AACATTAACCAACTTCATACACGATGACGTTGACTACTATTAATAACAATAAGAACAATTCAGTGATCTCCTTTTGAAACCATTGGCCATATATATATAGATATATCATAAAACGACCGGGTACCTGGCCCGGGTCACGACTGTTTTTTTGAGTGTCCCGTCCCGATGTCAAAAATCACCGGACTGGATTTTTTTTGTTTTTTTTTTTTTTTTTTTTTTTTTTTTTGTTTTTTTTTTTTAGGAAATTATTTTCTAAAAAAAATGTCGTCCACTTTTTTTTGGGGGGTGGGGAATTTTTCGTCGTCACTTTTCTAAAAAAAAACGTTGTCATTTTCAGAATGACGAAGGAATGAAAAAATACTGAAGTCCTGGCCCGGTTTGGCCCGACCCAGCATGAAAAAATTAAGTCCCGCCACGGTGCCGGCGAAAAAAAGTGTCCCGGTCGTTTCATTATATATTTATATAAATCAATAAACATATATATCTTAGTGCATATACCCCTTTGTTTGGTCGCGCTCGTTTATTTTTATGCATGTAATGTACTATTATAATTATGTCTTTGTAATATTAATGTATTATGTATGTATACGGTTACAGAAGTACTAACCTTTAAACTAAAAAAAATATATATATATATATCTTTAAACATTTCCATTGATTGAACCCTCTTTCCCCTGCAATGAGATATTTTTTCAAATGGGCTCAAGGAATTACAATTTTTTAAATTACTGTCTTAAAACAATCATTAAAACAAAGGGAAAAGTAATTTATCGAACCGAGGATAATAATTTTAATGCTCGTTAATGAAAACGATACTTTATTTCATGGGATCAAAATTTTTTTTGCTTATAGGTGGACCCATTAAAAGTACGCATCCATGGATATGAATAGCAACCAAGCATTATAATTATTTCAATCGATTCTAAGAATCTATCGATGATTGACATTGAAGTCATAAAGACTAGCAATGCTTTCATAGATCGTCTCTCTAACAAATTGATTACATCTTCATGAACGATCATCCATATCCATTTCACGAATCCAATCACAGCAGCCAAAACTTGTCCCTGGTGGTTGTCTAAGTGCAAAGCATAATTTTATATTATATGAGATAATATTATGCATAGTGGATAAATAAACAACCAATGATTAAACCACTTTGCCCTGAAGTGTATCATAAAGTCCTAAAAGCAATTAATTGAGTAATTGTCAATATTATCTATTTATTATACAACGAAGAGTAATTATTATTGATTTATAACAAACTTTAAAAAACCACACACAATGAATGGTTTTGATTAAGGTCCCAGATTTGCCTCCCCATGGAGTAATGCCAATATCGATCAAGCTCATTGAAAACTTTCGAGGTTCGGTGGAGTAATTTTAATACAATAATCGCTGTTTCATCTACTCCCAGATGCAACCTAATTCTAATCATATGGTAAAGAAAGTGTGGTTGCAAATTTCCAATAATTTTTAAAAAATACTTAGTAACACAGTTCTATAAACTTGATAAATACTTGATGAATGAGCCAGGCAGCAAGTATTATATTTTTCCAAATATTCCTTATGATAACTCGAAAAAAAATATTTAGAATGTATATGGATTCACAAAATTGGTTGACAGAAATGGAACATGATTCATAATACAAACCTAAATGTTGATATTGTTTAACCTGCCTGTTTTGAAAACAAGCAAATCATAGCCCACTTAGAATTTCATTTAAAGATAACTAAGTCTTACAAAATATGCTTGCCTCAACAATTGATTTGTTTGTAAATCATCTAATTGTACGGCAGGGTGCTTGTGTCACTTCAATTTTACAAATTGAATTGATTTTTTTGTTATTACTCTTATTGTGGACCAAGATATATAAATAATAAGTTTTGGAGCTTATTCATAGGTACCATATTATGAGTAAATTGTTATTGGAACATTTTATATTGAAATCACTTGTTGCCACACATTCGTATAAAAATGACCACGAGCTTCCCTTATTAAAAAAATGAAAAGTAGTTTTTCTTCTGCGATTTGCCGTGAATGCTTTCACTTGTAAAAAAATATTGGTTAGTTTCAAGAAGGAACGAATAATGAATATAATATTTATACTTCTAACTCTGATAAAAAGGAAAACCCCCATTTTTTGTTGTTTTTTTCCGACAATCTACAAACTATTCTCTATAATACTTAGTCCTATGTATTGTACATATTGCGGTATAGCAGTTCCCCATGACACGACATGTTGTGATTAATCCTTGCATGTAAAATAATCTTTCTTATATATGAAAAAATTATGTCTAATGTTGCACTTTAATGCGACACGTAATTGTTTCACCTAAACACATTTTTTCTAATATGCCGGATGTGTCTAGATTTGACAAATACTTACAATGTAGGCTGCTTAATCGAGGTTGAAGAAAAAACACTGCCGCAAAATAGTTCATAATTACCATTGCAGTTGTACAATGAAATTGCATGGGTCTAAGATATGGAAATATACATTTTGGTTCATACAATGGTTAATTATTGAAATTTTCTTTTTGATGACTTTGAATTCAAAAATATTTTTGAAATATTTGTTCTTAGATTATATATATATTATTATATATATATATATATATATATATATATATAATATATATATATATATGGTATCAGGAAACGACCGGACACCTTTTTTCGCCGGGACCCGGGCCAGGACTTAAAAATTTTCAAGGCGTGCCGGGCCAGGACTTAATAGATATTTTCGTTCCTATAAGTTTTTAACAAAACTGTTGGAAAAGGTTAGATTTTATGGTATATAGAGTAGTTTCATAATGTCTTCATAGATATAAACTGTCCTTTGTTTATATATTGCTTACATATATTTTGTTACATTCTTTATTTTCATTTTTTTTCTGAGAATACCTTAAAAATGTATTTATATATTCTTTTTGCCATGACATTATTTATCAAGTAAATACAAATAATCCTCTTATAATACTTAAAACAACATTTAAAAATACATACAAAACCAGTTGATATAATAAAGATTGATTGGATTCAAACAGTAGGAAAACCGTGTGACGAAAAATAAACCATTGAGTTATAAATATATGGAGTCCTTACCTACTGCATAAAGAACAGGGGAAGCTTTACGAAACTACCACTCTTGTATTTCAATCATACCTATTATATTTATGTTGTGTTATTCATATTATCTTTGCTTATTTTATTTAAAGAATAAGTTGAACTATATTTTTTCTTTAGCATCATCTATAATGTTTTTTTATGTCATTTATTTAAATCATACATAACCTGATATATACAATAATAAGAGGGGGTTGTGATAATAAAACATAAATAAACATGTAATTTAAATTAACTCTCTGAAGCATAACCCATCATATCACATTAAAACATAATAATATAAATTATATATAGTGGAAGTGAGTAACACGAATAGAGAAACAAATTTGTAAATAATATATAGAACATCTTTTATTGCAAGATGATGTCATTTGAAGTCCTCTTATATCTTCTACCAATGAGTCTCAAACGAGAGTAAAAAATGACAGGACCACTGAGGAAAAACAATGTTTTGTGTACCCTATTTTTTGTATTTCATTTCTTATAAGGATGGAAGTACATGCGTACATACATAAATAGACATTATAATCTAAAATTTGAGCTCCAAAATAAACTTAAATGATAAATTCGAACTTTATGAAGCTTTTATCAAAGTGCCTTTGATATTCTGCTTGGGGTCAATCATGCCGGGTACCATAATCCTGGCTACAGACAGGCCATACACATTCTTGCCAAAATCGAAAAAAAATCCTATTTAGCATTTTTGATTAGAAATGGTTGATGGTACAAGTACGACATTTATAACAAAAAAAATATTACACCTCATGTAAAAACATATATCTTATTAAACGTTATTGTTCCAATTATTCTAGCCTAATTATTCGTGCAATGATACAAAAGAAAATTTATTACATTATAGATAAAAATAATATAAAGATATTATTTTAAAATCGGACTATCATTGATAATAAATTTCTATGCAATGTATAGGCTTGGCAGTGTGAGAATTTTTATTTTCTAGACGAAGTAAGATATTTCCATTATTGGGGTGGTTTATAAGATAGTTTTTCCCGCTGATTTCAAAAATGGAAAAAAAGTTCAAAAAGTGACTTTTAACCGGAAATCGAAACCGGAAGTACACGAGCTGATGCTCGCTGAACGCTGAAAGTATGTTTAAAAGACGCGCAGTACAATTTCACATAAGTATGCGAAGTTTCAAGACTCAGCGTGATTCAGCAAATAGAAAATTTTCAGATTTACCGAAAAAAAAGTGTCTAATTGACGATTAATTCTAGATTTTCAAAAAAAGGTTTAATTCGATGTCTTTATGGTTTAAAAAAAACCTAGGCTGGTTAAGTCAATGTCCGGCCTCCGGGACATATTTGGGCCGGATCCGGATTTTTTTAAAGTTGCAGTTTTTCGCAATTTATTTTTGCCAATCATATTCAGCTTCCAAAAGGGAGCAACTTTGATGTATTCAGTATCCGAATCTGAGGTCGTTAAGACCCTCAAATCCGGGATTGAATATTAGGTCCTATTTCATGGACGAAGCGGAATATTTTTGAAATCCTAAACTTTGGGGGGCCTTCTGTGGGTTGTCTGTTGAAATGATCGCATCAAGTTATAAAATAGTATCTATAGAGTGTGACATTTCTAATAAGTTCGTGTCGGATAAAAAATTTATTTTAGTTATTAACTTTTTGAGTTTTGGCATAAAAACTGGGAAATGGAAAAGTGTTTTTTTCTCCACTCCTGGGTAACTCACAGATTTCAACTTGAGTTCATAAGAAGGAGCTTAAAGAGCCTGACAACAAACTTTAAAATAAATCATTCTCAAGTGTTTCATATTTTTTCAGAAAACCCAAAAATCTGATTTTTTCAAAAACTTAAGGGGGTACCCCATGATTTTTGGCATTTTTTTTAATTTGTAAATTTGTTAATATAAATGTTCCCAATTGGGGAGAATATGCAAATGTGAAGAAATTTTTAAAATTGGACGAAAAACAAAAAAGTTTTATTAGTTAGCATTATTTCATAAGTACATATGCTATATATATATATAGCATAAGAGTCAAAATGTAACTTTACTCAATGTCAGGCCGAAGGCCCGAGGCGGGGGATCATAAGGGGGCGCAGCCCCCTTATCAAGCTGGAGACCGCGCGTAGCGCGGTTCTTCAGCTTGTACAGTATATAGGTTGCTCGTCTTACACTAGCTTGTGAAATTCGATCCGGCTGCACCGCGCAAGGCTGCCCGAAGGCTGGTACAGTTTTACTTTTGGCTCATACCCGAAGGTACGCACTGTGGCTCGTCGATTCCTCGAAGCAGCGTCTCACCAGAGACAACAGACAAGAGTCCGTGGGCAAACTCCTTGGGGCAAGCTCACCCCCTTATATACTAGCGGCCAAAACGGCGATTATGGTTCCTGGGTCCCCGAGGCAATTTTTTTTTTTCAAAAATCTTCATGGGGGTCTATTTAGGGGTTTTCGGGGTCGCTGATCACGATAAGCGTGGTTAAAAATGTCTAGAAGACTTTAAAACCCTTCAAAAAAGCTATTTAAATGCGTTTGATGGTGTTTTCAGCAAACCAGAAATGCGACCTCGGACCGGAAATCCGACTTCAGATTCGAGTTCCTCGGGTCGAACTTACCCTAAACCACTCCTAATATATAACAATTAACCTTTTCTAGAAAAAGTGTCTCACACTGCCAAGCCTAGCAATGTAACATATAAACAATCTTTTATACTTTTTTTACCTCCACCGAAGGAGGAATTGTTTTCACTAGCGTTGGTTTGTGGTTGGTTAGTTTTGTCAGAGGATAACTCATAAAGTGCAGAACGGATTCGGATGAAACTTCGTGGAGTTGTTGGAAATGCCAAAAGGAACAAGTGATTAAATTTTGGCATCTCTGAGTGCTTCTTTAAGATGCAAAATGAGCTAAATACTAATAAATATTTCAAGTTAGCCTACTGTGCCAATAGATGTCGCTGTGCTGTGAAATCGGTGCCCGGAGCGTCTTTCTCTCGGAATTTCCGTCCCTCTACGCCGCCCCAGTCGTGAAAAATCCGCCTCCGAAGGCTCATAAGGACCCCGTGACGGCGGAGGTTTGCACTCTCTGAGGGTATATATGCCTCTAGTTTATATTATTTTCCAATCTCCTATTGGTTCATTGACGAGAGAAAAAGGTCATGTTTGTAAATAATTTCTCTTACAGCAGACTTTAACCAAATTATGTCTATTATATTTTTATTTTAAACTTAAGTATATGGCTTATAATAAGTCCTATTCCATGTACTGCAACATATGTTTTAGACGTAAATCAAACTAGAAGCATATATACACTCAAAGTTCAATCCTCCGCCGTCACGGGATCCTTATGAGCCTTCCGAGGCGGATTTTTCACGACTGGGGCGGCGTAGAGGGACGGGGAGGGCTCCCCTCGAAAGAAATTCCGAGAGGAAGACGCTCCCGGCACCTGATTTCACAGAACAGCGACATCTATTGGCAGAGTAGGCTAACTTGAAATATTTATTAGTATTTAGCTCATTTTACATCTTAATTCTGTACTCAGAGATACCAAACTTAATCACTTGTTTCTTTTGGCATTTCCAACAACTCCACAAAGTTTCATCCGAATCCGTTTCGTACTTTTTGACTTATCCTGCTGACAAACAAACCAACAAACTAACAAACCAACGCCAGTGAAAACAATACTTCCTTCGGCGGAGGTAATAAAGTTGTTGTACTGCATAACCAAAACCCATACAATTTAATATGGAACTATCAAAATAAGGAGACACAACAAAGAAAATAAATATCGTCATCGTACACGAATTAAGCAATTATTGTAAAAAAACTTTGTATTTACGGGTAATAAAGTTAAAAAAACTTGGGTCGTATCTGTTCATTTCATGGACTGTCATATCAAAGAAATATTGGTTAATGAAAGTTGTCGAGACCCCAAATTTATGGATGTAAACTACCGAAGATTTCCGGAGGCGGTTCGATAGGTATTTCATCCCATTGTTAGTCTTTTTTATCATGTTTCTTTTTGTGCCAACGTAGAACAAGCTTTATTTATCTATTAATTCCCCTCAGGACCATCGTAAGTGTTATAAGAAATATATGAAAACTAGAGGCATATATACACTCAGAGAGTGTGTACCTCCGCCGATCCCCACAACATTCCATTCAAACATTCTCCCTTTCACACGCCCGATTTTCTATCTCTAATCATTGTTTCCTCTCTGTTAGCTCATTTAGCATATTAAAAAAGCACTCAGAGACGGGAAGCGGAATAAGTTTAAGCTACGTCACTGGGTTAACATAGTCCTGAGCTGATATATGAACAATAATACGTCAATGAATATTGTTTTAGCGTTTGTTCTTTCCTACTCCCTGAATAGAGACCCCATTTCATTTAGTATTTTGCTCATTTTGCATATTAAAAAGCACTTAGAGATGCCAAAATTTTCATCACTTGTTTCTTTTGACATTTCCAACAACTCCACAAAGTTTCATTTGAATCCGTTCAGTACTTTTTGAGTTATTGTGCTGACAAACAAATAAACAAACTAACAAACGCCAGTGAAAACAATACCTCCTTCGGCGGAGGTAATAAGATTATAATATATAACTACAGGCATATATACACTCAGAGAGTGCAAACCTCCGCCGTCACGGGGTCCTTATGAGCCTTCCGAGGCGAATTTTTCACGACTGGGGAGGCGTAGAGGGACGGGGGAGGGTTCCCCTCGACGGAAATTCCGAGAGGAAGACGCTCCCGGCACCCGATTTCACAGCACAGCGACATTGATTGGCAGAGTAGGCTAACTTGAAATATTTATTAGTATTTAGCTCATTTTGCATCTTAATTCTGCACTCAGAGATGCCAAAATTTAATCACTTGTTTCTTTTGGCATTTTAACAACTCCACAAAATTTCATCCGAATCCGTTCAGTACTTTTTGAGTTATCCTGCTGACAAACCAACAAACCAACACCAGTGAAAACAATACCTCCTTCGGCGGAGGTAACAATAGACATTATTACTTTAATGATTGAGTAGACATTTTTTAAATAATTTTCCACACATTTATACGTGTTCTGTGAGAAGTATTTTTTTAGAGCTCTTTAATTGATAAACATATCAAACTAGAGGCATATATACACTCAGAGAGTGCAAACCTCCGCCGTCACGGGGTCCTTATGCGCCTTCCGAGGCGGATTTTTTCACGACTGGGGCGGCCGTAGAGGAACGGGGGAGGGTTCCCCTCGACAAAAATTCTGAGAGGAAGACGCTCCCGGTACCAATTTCACAGCACAGTGACATCTATTGGCAGAGTAGCCTAACTTGAATATTTATTAGTATTTAGCTCATTTTGCATCTAAATTACAAAATTTAATCACTTGTTCCTGTTGGCATTTCCAACAACTCCACGAAATTTCATTCGAATCCGTTCTGTACTTTTTGAGTTATCCTGCTGACAAACAAACCAACCAACAAACCAACGCCAGTGAAAACAATACATCCTTTGGCAGAGGTAATGATTAATTTTATTTTGACAGGAATCATCATACCTATATATTGTATAAAGCAAAGTTATTTTAATTTAGTTTACTATTATAATTTTGTTGTACAACTTCTGGATTACATCCCTGTTTCTTTTGATGACAACACATTTGGCTAAAAAGTGAACCCCAGTTTCTCTAGAACTTAAGGAAAGAAACAAAGTCTCTCCTTACAATTTTTCCATGAATACGTCCAATTTTTTTGCTAAATATTAAAATGTCCATTAAAAAACTTTGAGAACATATACTTTTCACATGAAAAAAATAAATAGAAGTAATAATTTGAAAACATGTAACATTATTTCAGTCATTGTAATTCTGAGCTCTGAGATCTTCCTGATACCGAGTTCTATATCTTATGAAAAAATTATAATATCTATATACACATTAACATTTAATTCTAGTTTTCTTAGATACATATAAATCCATTTCACTCAATGGCTCTCAAAACACCTATATGTATCTAAATCAAAGATTATCTAACTTTATAAGGAACATAAACCCCACCTAGATTATCTAACTCAAAGAATGTCGGTAGTAAGCATAGAGATATAAAGATATAGAGAGCTGATTCCCTTCAATAGCAGAGAAACAGTGTTCTTTTGTTTCTGTGTGTTCAAAATAAACAATGTAATTTGTACTTCTTCATCGTACGCTGATCATAGAGATAGAATCTATCTCTATGATCAGCTTACGATGACGTAGTATAATTACTTTGTTTATAGTGGACATCAAGGTCTGTATAATAAGGTCTAGGCAATACAAAAACAAACATGTAATCCTAGCAGTATAACTACTCAATGACGTCATTGGAGAACGATTATATCTATCTATCTATATATCTATCAATTTCTCTATCTATTTATAAATATATATATATTGGTTTTAGGAATATTTACAATATATAAAACTTATGCACAAAGAAAATCTGTTAAAGCATTTTTTTATTGTGAATTATTGATAGTAGTAATTTTTTCATTTATCCTTTCCTTTATATATGAACGAAAAAGTACTCAAAATGGGCTCATTTTATAAAATACAACTAACCAATGTGCTCATTAATGTTCAATAACGCTATTTTGACTGATAAGCTGGGCCCGAAAGTCAGTAGTTTCCTTTAAAAATTCATTTTAAACAAAAGTGTCGTTAAGGAAAAATTCCTACTATCAATAGTTCCCAACAAAAAATGCTTTATCAGATTTTCTTTGTGCATAAGTTTTATATATAAATATTCCTAAAACCAATATATATATTTATAGATTGGTAGAGAGATTGATTGATATATAAATAGATAGATAGAATCGTTCTCCAGTGACGTCATTGAGTATCACACTTCTATATGTTTTTTTTTGTATTGCCCAGACCTTATTATACAGACCTTGGTGGACACACAGAAACAATACAACGCTGTTTCTCTGCTATTAAAGGGAATCAGCTCTTTATATCTGTATATCTCTATGCTAGTAAGTCGTTTTTTCCTCCTTTTTAACACAATTAAATATTCCCGCGTATTTTGATGACGCTTACCTTTTTATGTGTGGACTTTTTCCGGTTCCGTTGTAGCTTAATCTTAAGCATCTTCAAGGGCTTCACTTTATTATTATAATTACTATTAATAATTTTATTCACAGGTTACGTGTGACTGGATTGTTATGGATGCTTTATAATAGGACACGCTTTCAGAGCTGAACTCATACCTACTCACTATTCACCTTCTTTACCGGCTCCTATCCGTTCTACTGCATTTAGAATATGAATTACAAATACGAAATCCTTCTTCTCATACGCACACTTCGTATATGTATTCTCCTTCTTCCTTCGTCCCTCCCTCTGTATTGTATTCTAACTACAGAGGAAGTGAATGAAGAGCACGTTAGGCCTACTCATGGTATTTATTACGGGGTCTGGGCATCTGAGAAGTAGTGATGACGTCATTGGGAGTTATGAACAATACTCATCCAAAATATGATGTGTATGTGATCACCATAGAGATCAAATATAGATCTATATGTCTATAGGAAGCACATAAGGAAGTGAACAGTGACATTTAGATCTAGTACTAAGAAGATGAGACAAGAAATGAAAAAATGAGGATCAAAAGACTGAAGACCATTTCCAAAGGTCAATTATAAGTCTAGGTGTATGAATATAAGGCTGTATTTAACTTCTTAATACTAACGTAATATTACAACCTGTTAGATTAGGGTCTACAACAGTTCTTAGGCCGTGTGTTTTCACCCCTAAGAAGAGTGATTTTCAACTCCATGGGCCCTGACTGAGCCTCCGAGATAAGGGTCTACAAAGTTAAAAAATAATTGGCAGCGAGGAAAATGTTTTGCGAAAAAAAAGCTTCGCGAAAATAATGTCTGCGAGAAAATAGATTGACTATAAAAGGCAAGACAGATATATTATCACGGGAATAAGGAGGCTATAAAAAGTCCAAGAGAATTTGCTCACGAAAAATTACTTGTATTGAATATGAACTCAATCTACAATAATAATTAAAAATAAATCATTACCCCGATGACGTCACAAATCCTTCTTATATGATTACATGATTGTTTCTCATGTACTCTGTCATATAGGCCTTGGGCCAGCTAGCCATAATTTTTATTATTATTATTATTAGTCGTATTCGTAGAAGCATCACGTTCTACAACTCACGTATAAAGCAGGCCGAAGGAGGTCTCACTTTTTTTTTCTCTGACCAAATTTTGCCAAGAGTACAATGTCAAGAGAGGCACAACATTCCTCTTGCCTTAATCCTTTTTTTTTCTCTTCTTTTCCTTTGTCCCATTGTCACAACAACTCACTAACTAATCATTGATGGAACCAAAAAAAAAAAATTATGTATTCAGGATTTCATTAGATATTCATACAGATATATATATACACATATACGATATATATATACATATTCACATACATATTCACATGGGGGCCTACGAAGGAAACACCCATTTCAGGGAACTCCTCTGTATGTATTTAATATAAGAAATACATATATAATATATATATATATTTGACGGCTTTTTGCTTTATATATTTCGTTAGCTAATAATGCTAATTGTTGTGACAAATTCTGCTCATATTTATATTTGTGTGGTCTTATTACTTGCATTTATTTACAATTATACTAAAGGCCTTTATGTATCCTTTTCAGTTTTGATTTTCTCTGCTTTTAAAGAGTATAATTTTCAGAAATCGTAAGACAGAAATCATATTTATATAGACTAAATCACACGTCTGACACTGTTTGGCTCTGTAAGTGCTTTTGTGGTGGATGAGCTTCCTTAAAACTCAATACCTGTTCAAATATATGGTGAAATACACTTTGACATAAAAAGAATACTCGACTTCTAAAGAACAACGCCGTGAAGGAGTGCCTAACAAAATTATCTACTTATAATTTTATTTATCAAGGAGGCAAATAAACTTTTTGATATTTGTAGTTGTCTATATCTTCCAGCTTCTTATTATAGAATATTTACTAATAATAATCTTATACCATGGATAGAAAACTTGACAAACATATTGTCACAAAAGCAAGCTAGTCTGACCCATAGAGATATAAAGATATAGAGAGCTTATTCCCTTCAATAGCAGAGAAACATCGTTCAGCTGTATTTTTGTGTCCATATAAACAAAGTAATTTGGTGTACGTCATTGTAAGTTGATCATACAGATATAAATATTTATTTATATTGGGCACAATGACGTATATCTCTGAAGAATTCTATGTCTTTATACCTCTATGGTCTGACTACACTAGCTTTTTATTAATATTTGATCAGCAACTATACAAGAAAAAATTCTCTGAGCTATCAATTGTTGGTATTTGAAGCCATCAATTCCCTCCCTGCGTCCCCAACATTGAGAGTTGAACACGCCTATACGCACATGGTTATTGCACTTCTTTCTAATATGTGTTTATTTATTTGTAATATAACATGCAAATCTATAATATTTAATCATTATAACATAAGTGTGATGTTAAAAATATACACTACTTTGCATGCCTTTGTAGATTGTCATTCAGTATCCATCCCAAAACAATTCATCAGTTTGAATCTCAAAGACTTCATACCCCAGAAACAAACAATTTTTGCAAAGCCATCGTCCTCTTCGGTCTTGGCAGATCTCTTTCTGCAAAATCTAGAGCAATAAATAGTACTCTCTTAAATGCCAAAGCTCTTATAGCTAAGAGGTTAGCATCTCACTCTCCTATCAGTCCGTGGGAGGTAAGGACAATTATTCTAGCGGCTGCGGCAAGATACGCGGCGTTGGACCTCAAGATCCCCTCTGTCACCGATGGAAAGTGGAGTTGGGCTGCTGATGTAATTCGCTACTTCCCTTCGTGTTCCCTGCCTTATGGAAAAATTATTAAAAAAATTTACGCCAATTCAAGGATTTAAAATAGATCGGTTTTATCGTTAATTTATATTTTGTTTTAGATGTTTATGTCAAGTTGTTTATTTATAATTGTATTTTAGTGTTCGTTCATAATTGATGTTAAAATTTTAAACTAAAATATTTAATTATGTTTTTACACATTAACATCTTTTATATACATTCTTTTTTATGATTTTATATATTTTATGAACTGTGGAAAAAAAAAATATAAGTAAATAAATATATTAAAACAAAAACCATATTCTAATTAGAATAAAGAATATCTGCAAAAGTAATATTCATTATATATTCATAAATTATAGACGCATTCAAAAAATATAGATCAAAATGCTAAATTATGAATAACCTTCCATTTGTTTAAAATTTGGCTCACAGATCTGTTCTTACACTCTTATAAATGCATGAAAAGTAGGACTTGTAGTGTAAAAAATATGTTGTTATGTCGAGCCTTAAATATTGAGTCCTAAAATTATAAAACTGAATGAAGCCAATATTGTGGAATCTTTTTAATCATATTTAACATTTATTAAATGTTCTATTATTGATGATTTATCGATTATATCTTTGAGAGAATAATTTGATATAATCTTTACTGAGGGTTCGATCAAATATTTTGCTAAATAACGCAACGATCTTATTTGGTCTCTTAAAGAAAAAAGGACTCTATTCCCCTAAAATTAAGACAATATAATTTGCTTGGTCAAACTCCAAAGCCTACATAGCGAGTTGTTTGACAAAAAGAAACTGTAAAATGACTATTCTTCGATCTGTGATATATATATATATATATATATATATATATATATATATATATATATATATATATATATATATATATATATATATATATATATATATGTGTGTGTGTGTAATGTAAAAGTTGGTGCGTTTTTTATATATCGAAATTTGAAACTTTATTGAAAAATGGTTATAAATTTAATATTTACCCAACTCTAGTCACGCATTTTTTTATTCCTTTCATCAAATCTTTATTTATATGTAGTTATTGTGTATAAAAATACATAAATAGACATTGTAATCTAAAATTAAAACTTCATAAAAGATTAAAACAATTTTACATTTCTAAAATAAAATAAAAACTGAATGCACTACGATAAACAAATAATAAGGATTAATAAAATTTCAATAGTTTTTTCATTATTTTTAAAAGATGCTTTGACTTTGATGGGAAGTACTTAATTTCATTCGCGGTCCAGGAGTTATCCAGAAGCGACGGTATCCTTAGGGAAAGGGCTCCATATCTCGCCGCCGCTGAGAGCATTATGGCTCTAAGTTCCTCGGATTTGATGTATTCGTTGGTAATTAATCTTTTTGCAATAAGTGCTTTTGCATTTATGATTGTATTTAAAATCGCTTTAAAAGTATCTGATTGTTTTTTTTCCTTTATTAGGAAAGCCAAACAGTACAATGGCTTTCAAAATGTTATTGGGACACTTGTCCAATCCCTTAACATTAAGAAGTAAAAGGACTTTAAAATTGACACCGCTGGGCAATCAGCAAAAGCATGCAACGTGTGGACATATAATTTGCCACAGTCCTTGCAATGATTTCTAAAAATTATGCAATTAGAGGAAATCTGTAATTGGGCAGTAAATTTTTTCCCATCATGAATCCCTGACGTGGAACTCATAATTCTTTTCCTCCAATCATCGGGAAGCTCCAGTAAATCAATGTAAAAGTTTACTAATTTATTGACCTCCTCTTTGAGATTAAGAGGCTTCATCTTGAGATGCCAGGGACACGGTAACTTATGCATTTTAGCAGCTCTTTGAAGAGGGTATTTAAATCTCCCATCCTCACAGAAATCGAAGTTCGTTATAGAACTAAAATCATAAGCGCCATGAGCTAGTGCTAAATCCTCTAGAAAAGGTGGGGCGCCCAAATTTCTAAAGAAGAATGGTTTGCTTGCATTTTGATGAATTATGTCCATTATATATTGTCTCCACTATATGCCGGACTAAACTTCCAAAGTATACGCTGGGCTGCTGCCCATACTTTTGATAAAGATTCTGTCGTCTTATTAGTTAAAATGGTACCAAATAAAAGCCTTAAATAAAGATTGCTATTGGAGATACCTCTTCTCCATTCCGTTTCTGGATTTTTGGTTAAGTCGATAAAAACTTTTATATAAATCTTAGGAATAATAAAGGATAAAAGGGTTAAACCTCCACCCATTAGAGACTTTGGTCTCTTTAGAGCAGGAAGGATATCTCTTATGAAAAAGAGCAGAGAGCCATAAATGCTCCTCTTCAATGACCTTTTCTGCTATCAGGGGAGAAGCTGTTGCTCTATACAATACACTAGGGACAATCTGAGTATTGTATAAATCAATCTTCTTTTGTAAATTAAAAAAATTCCATGCGGAAATTCGATTTGGAATTGAACAGAACAATATTCTCCAATTATCAACGTGGATCCCTTCCGGTCCCCAGTCAATTCCTAGAATAGAGACTTTCCGTCTTACCGGGCAACCCCCAATATTCTGTCCTTCCTTTGCGTCCCATGCGCCAATAGGAAGAACAAACGTCTTCGATCGATTTAACTCTAATCCTGACCTCTTTTGGAATTTCTCAAAAAACCTCAAAAGAATTTCAACTCTTTTGATGAGTTGGGTCTCCGTATTGGCTTCAACCGAGAGTGTTACGTCATCAGCATACAAATCGATGAGATGCGTGTAATCTGCCATCTTAACCCCAAATCCATTATATTTCTTTTTTAGAAGAAGGACTAACTCTTCCATTGCTAAAACAAATAGAAGAGGGGCAGATGGGCAGTCCTGCCTGCAGCTCTTTTTCAATTCTATGGATTTTCCCTGTAAACCTCCAACAGAGTTTTTTTTTCAATTTTAATGGCAATTCCTGGATACCATTTCTGAAATTTTTGGACCGGTATGACGGCTGTACAATCTTCGATCCATTTTCCGACTTCATCGTAATAACAGAGGTGCTGGTCAGCCAAACCATGTTCCGTCGTTCGGAAGAGATAGTAATCGGATGGTGCAAGGTCTGGACTATATGGTGGGTGCGGTAGAACTTCCCATTTGTGCGATTCTATGTATTTTTTAACCGGCGCCGCAACATGTTGCCGAGCATCTATCTATCTAAATATATCAGGCTTGTGAACGGAACGCAAAATTGAATGCGTTCAGCTGAACGCACGTTCAATGAATGGAACGCAAGTTTTTTTTTGAACGCTGAACGTTGAACGCAAAAAAAAAGAGTTTTACGTTCAATATTTTCATACATTTCTTGTTATTTTTATATAATTTCTAAGAAAAAACGTCATCACGTTTTTCAGAAATTATTTTCTAAAAAAAACGTCATCACTTTTTCGGAAATACTTTTCTAAAAAAAAACGTTGTCACTTTTTTTATTTTGGAAATTCTTTTCTTAAAAAAACGGCATCACTTATTTTGGAAATTTTTTCTAAAAAAACGGAATCACTTATTTTGGAAATTATTTAATAAAAAAAACGGCATCACTTATTTTGGATATTCTTTTTAAAAAAAACGTCGTCACTTTTTAAATATTTGAACGCTAAACACAAAAACATTGAACGGAACGCTAAACAGAACGCTATTTTTTTTTAACTCTGAACGGAACGTTGAACGCAAAAAAAGCTGAACGCTCACAAGCCTATATATTTATAATATATATGTATATATATATAATATATATATATATATATATATATAATATATATATATATATATATATATAATATATATATAATATATATATATGTGTGTGTGTGTGTTTGTGTGTGTGTGTATGTTTAAAACTATCTTATTCAGCATTATTTCATGTCGATGATGCAGAATTATTGCTGATGATTTTGGGATTTCCACACAATTCTTACATGAACAATTCATGTTCTTATGAGTCAGTAATTATTAGAAGACGAGATCCCTTCAGAGGATTTCTTTCAATCCTATTATATGATGCCATAATTTTCAACCCCAGGATTGACTACAGATATTGAATGAAAATCTGTTTTTGTTGTTAAGCTTTTGACTACACGTCGTTTCAAATTGAATTACATTTTAAATGAAGAAAAAAAATGTATGCATGATAATAAGCAATAAAAACTATTCACTCAGCTAACATATTGATTGTGAATTAATTTTAGCTGCATATCAAGTGTACTTAGGCATTTCCTAGAAATACAATATCTCAATATTATGGAGTTTTATGCTAACTAACGACTTTTCCTCTACTGTAGACATTCTTTACCATCATTCCAAGAAAATGGCATTTTTTAGACAACATGCAACTCCCCAATACATGGAATTGGAAGCCTTTAGAATAGGAACTTTAACCATCCACGATTTCAAAAAGATGAAAGCTATGGTCTTAGAGCGCGAAAGTTTGACTTCCCACTTCTTAGAGCAGCTAGGCTTCATATATCCCTTACTACATGTCATTTAAATTTAGTACAAGGCCCGGATCCGACGAGAACGCTAAGAAAATCTGCCAGGCTTTTATTCAAGAGCTAAATCTTTCGACATGGGATCTACCAACGTGAAAGATACCAAAAAAATCACGACAATTTTTTCAAATTTCTACTGGTTGCATCTTTTTCACCTTTCCATGTAAGGACTGCGGAAAATCTATAACTCGACCATTCACGCTTTCGCTGAGTGCCCTGCCCTGTCGTATCTTCGTGCTTTCGTCACTCATAATATAAGTCATTTTATAGTTCTGAATATGAGGCAAGGTTTTTATGGGCCTATATCTTATTTGGTGTATTATTAATAAACAAAAAATTAAAAAAGAATAATGACATCAGCATAAAAGTTTACATGAAAGCAGTTAAACCAAGAACAAAAAATATTAAACATACCTTGTCTCGTACATATATTTCTCAAATATAAATGCTTAAGCTATAATGTTAAGTTTAAGCGTGTCCATGTTCAAATATATATTTTTATAATGCTGATGGACCAAAATACTACTTTTATAACTATAAAACATATTTTTTTTTGCATAAATAATATTACAATCAATTAAATACTGAATGCACTCATTTTGATTATTTCTTCACATATAACATCTAAACAAAAGTCTTACATCATCAGTTGTGAAATACAGAACAAGTTATATTTCTCAATTATTGTTTGATTTTATTCAATATTTGCTCTGGAAAAAATAAATAATAAGGCCATGTCCAAAGATAATAGATAATACAAGATGCAGAGAACGCAATGTTTAGATTCCTCTGATTAGAAAAGAAAAACTGAAACGTCACCCATGACGTCACATTATTGATTTGTTATGATTTATGGCATAAAATATCTATATTTTCTTTCTTTTCTCTCATTATCTTTCTGTCTGTTTGATTGAAAGGACTATTACTGCTTTTATGGACTAGTGAAAAATATAAATATAATCAACCACCTTTTCAGATGTTAATAAATTGGCTTAGTTTCGGCCTGAAAATTGAAAATCAAATGCAAATAACCAATTCATTTTTTTTGCTGAAAATCATGTGAATGTAGTTACACAGGGTCATAAAATATTATACCTCCGCCGAAGGATGTATTGTTTTCACTGGCGTTGGTTTGTTTGTTGGTTTGTG
>CP045907.1:13188879-13200802 GCA_013387185.1 Caligus rogercresseyi
TGTTACTACCATCAATAACACAGGCCAACAATTTTGGTCAATCTCCCTTGATTGAACGAAATGTACATAGATAACTAAATGAGACCTCCTGAATCCAAATCTGGCCTTACTTTTTTCTGTGGCACTCCAGATTTTTTTGATTTTTGAGTTTTTTTGAAACGGTCACTTATGATGAGTAAATTTTTAAATACGATTCTTCGTTAGTATATTAAGTTTTAAAAGAAAATTAATAATAATATTTGTTGTTGCATGATTACAAATAAAAAATGGCCATTCAAATTATTTCCTTCCATTCAAAGTCCTGGTATGATCTCAAAACTGGTGAAAAGTAGTCAAAATGGTTAATTTCAAAGTGATGCCTATAACTTCTTGATTTTATGAAATTCTGCAAAAGAGACCATATTCCTATAGTCGAAACCCTTGCAAATCATGTTAAATAATGTATTATTAGTTTAATCATTTTAACCGACATATATTAGCAAATGAATAAAAATTAATAAGCGCTTTTAATTTTAAAAAAATGCTAGGTTTTGGTGACCATTTACTATGGTTGCGGGATTTGAAATAAGAAAACTAAGACATATTAAACATAGATAAACTTAAGTATATTATTGTACTATCTGATTACATTGAAATTTTAAACTGGTTCAATTTTCTTTTTGCACTTTTTCGTTTGTAGTACTTTGTTAGAATCCCTTTGAATCGTCCAAAAGGTAAGCCTAGTATTTACCTTTGGTCCATTACGTAACTTTTCCCCACAATTATGGCAAACAGTGGGGGCCCATTGTTTGTCTTGATCCCCAAGGTATTTCCAAAATATGCTTTATAAGCATATTCATAAATTCGGTTATGTCTCGATGATCACGAACGAATGTATAGTATCCACATATATAGCAAAACTGTTTGGATCATTTTTGCACTTTGATCTTGGAGACATGATTTGGGAGAAAAATATTTTTTTAAGACTGAGTAACAATATTCGTTATGAATCATTCGTTAGGCTATTGAAAACACTCATGACAACCAGTAATCCAGAAGAAGTATTAAGGACTAAATACAATCTATATTTGTGTATTAAATCCGCACATATGACGGCGGATTATTGTTGGAACGATTCAAGGGATTCTGACAAATTATACCAAACGAAAAAGTGCAAAAGAAAATTTGAACCAGTTTCAATTTCAATGTAATCAGATAGTACAATAATACTTAAGTTTATCTATGTTTAATCCGTCTTAGTTTTTTTTAAATCCCGCAACCATTGTAATGTCACCAAACCTAGCAATTTTTTCGTTTGTAGTTAGAATTTTGTCAGAATTATATTAGTTTACCAGTCTTAAACAATATTTTCCTCCAAAATCATGTCTCCAATTTCAAGGTGCCAAAATGACCTACAGTTTTGCTAATAATATGTGGATACATAACATTCGTTCTGGTCATGAGACATAACCGAATTTCTGATATTCTTATAAACATATTTTGAAATACCTTGGGGATCAGACAGAACAATGGGCGCCTGCACAGTCTGTTTGTCCATAATTGTGGGGAAAGTTACGTAAGACTTGAGCCCACAGGTAAATACTATGGCTTACCCTTTTTGGGCTATATCAAAGGGATTCTAAGCAAGAGTAATATAAAAACGAAAAGGCAAAAAGTAATTTGAAACCAGTTTTAAAATTTCAATGTAATCAGATCGTACACTAATATCCTTAGTTTATCTATGTTTAATTTGCTTAGTTTTTCTTATTTCAAATCCCGCAACCATAGTAAATGGTCACCAAACCCTAGCATTTTTTTAAAAATTAAAAGCGCTTATTATGTTTTTATTCATTTGCCTAATATATGTCGTTAAATAATTAGACTAATAAACTACATTATTTAACATGATTTGCCAAGGGTTTCGAACTATAGGTATATGGTCTCTTTTGCAGAATTTCATAAAATCCAAGAAGTTCAGGCATCACTTTGAAATTAAACCATTTTGACTACTTTTTTCACCCATTTTGAGATCATACCCGGACTTTGAATGGACAGGAAATATTTGAATGGCCATTTTTTGCTATTTTTTTATTCATCACGAACAACATATTCTTTATTAATTTTTCTTTTAAACTTATATTACTACGAAGAATCGTATTTAAAAATTGTACTCATCATAAAGTGGACCGTTGTCAAAAAAAACTCAAAAATCAAAAAATCTGGTGTGCCACAGAAAAAGTAAGGCCAGATTTGGTATTCAGGAGGTCTCATTTTAGATATCTATGTACATTTCGTTCATCAAGGGAGATTGACCAAAATTATGTTGGCCTGTGTAATCCTAGTCTCCAGTTTAGCGGTTATCAAGAGCTTTACGCAAAGTCCTTGGCAGTGAATTGTCTAATAAGAGCTACGTCTTTTTCTCACTGTCTTTAGTGAACTTGATTGAAAGCTCCTTCTATTATTAGAGGAACTTCTGAATGTCAAGAAATTCGTGGAGGAATTGAAGAACGACAGTGCCTGCAATCTTGAGAGCCAAAGACTCTTTGAAGATGAACGAGATCCTTACTCAGGCTTGAAGTCACAAGACAACTTCCCATACTTGTGAAGGCAATCTAAGGCTTTGCAAGATAGAAGCTTCCCTCTGGTCCAGAGTTTCAATTACTAGAAGATGTCCAGACCACTCTCACACTGCGTCTTTTGCCACAAGTTGAAAGAGTTGCTGGTTAGACTCCTGGATATAGGAAAATGATGGAAACAGCCAGTTCCTTGCAAGTGCTATAGGAAATGAAGAATAATATGGCAATACCTTTCTTGATGGCCCATGCTCCTATGGTGACATGCGACGTGGAAAGACTTCTCTGTCCTAAAGGATGTTAACTCTCCAAAGAGAGGAAGATTAACGGAGGATCATCTTGAAGATATTTTATTCATTCGTTGGAATGCAAACTCATTGGATAATATCGTTCCATGACCATCAAAGGTTTTTTGGATCCATCAGGTTCCGAAAACAGATAGTCTCATCATGAAGACGTATGTAAAGGAGTCGAGAGGTAAGACCCCCAGAAGTTGGGGGAAGACTGCCCTATTGTCTAGTTTTCTTCAAACAACTCGAGGTCGATAATTAATTTAATTATACAACCATCAACAACGAATTCGATGAAATTATGTCGCCCTCATCACACCGAGGCTGAAAAGAAACAGCTGCAGTCGTCGGCTTCGGTTCCTCTCAATAGAAAGCGAAGAGACCCACCTCTCCTCTATAGTTTGCACTTCCACCCCGCATCTGGGCATTTTTATCCTTTTTGGTTCCATTCAAATGTAGAACACTTGTGGTCACGTGTCTTGGGGATTCCTTTGAGTCTTTGAACTTCTTGGGGCGACTCCACGCCTTGGATCCTCTTTACTTTACTTCGATAAAAGAGCTGAATCCTTCCCCACCATCTCCGACTCCATTGTTCACTCGAGCTTGATGACTTCCCTAGGGTTGAGTTTCCCTATTAGATGACTGTCGAGCGGCATTGTAATGAAGCCAACAATATGAGTGATGTATCGTATTGCCACACTAGTAGTGTCCAAACCTCATCGAGCCTTAAAGATTTCCATGACTAGAGGCTCCTCGGCCTCTACGAAATTATATGTGCTGGAACTCCACAGTATAACAGAAAGTTCCGGATCAGGCCCAGGCTTTTGGGAGGGCCCTACAGTTGTTACGGGGGGGCACAGTTGGCACATTCATAAAAAATCGGGCCCACGTCACTCAGTGGGTGGGCGGGCCTGGCCCCCTCAGGCCTGCCCATCCCGCCGGGCCTGTTCCGGATCCATCCAGTCAGGTTCGCCTTCTTCCTTCCCGTAATTGACCCTGATTCTCCCCGAGCTCGAGTTCAGAGCATAGCTCTTGAAGCTCCGGAAACTTCAAGGTGGAACACGAATTCTTAACGTAGAGGATCCTAAATATAAACGGAGTAGGGTTTCTCTCCATTCATAGGATCCCAGAAAAGTTCCTAGGATCTTCCTAGGATTTGACTTCACATTTATATTTTGTTGCTATGAACTAACACTATTTATTATTATCATAACAATAAAAGCATAAGGATTATTATTCTAAAATACATTGCAAAGATTGTTAGTGTTTAGGTTTAGTGAGTAAATATATAAAATAAAGCATTTCCTTAGTTTTCTTCAATATCGCTGACTTTGTTGCATGTATTAAAAAAATGTAGCATGTGGCTAGGTTTATTGGATTTTTTCTTCAACTCTGGTTATGACTCGTCAGTCTTTCGTCCAGACTCTACTACTCTAAGGCACTGGAAAATACAATCCCCTCCGGTTGCAATGACGTCGTAGCAGTGCTCCCAGAGCCTCTTGGTTGGTCTTACAGCTCGTCTTCGCTCACCCTCTTCATCGCCCGCTGCACAGCAGTAGTGGCTTCCTCATGCCCCCCAAACTCGTCATTATGGAGCAGATGCTTCAACTTCCGAACAGGAATCGGTCAAAGAGGTTCAGATCTGGGCTGTAGGGTTCTGTTTGACCGGTTTCACGTCCTTTGGGTCAGAAACTCCCTTGTTTAAGCGGCAGCGTGAGGACGGGCGTTGTCCCACATCAGGAGATAATCCTTTGGTGAATCCTGCGTTGAGGTTGATGAAGTGTTTCCAGGTCGTCTTCAGGTACTCTCTAATGGTCTTCCAGTCGGCTGTGGCCCCTCCCGAGAGATAGTGCCTCAATGGAGACTCGCTTCAATTTGCAGCTGAACCCCATCAGGATAATTGTCTTCCTCGTCGTCAGCTTCACACGGGGGGGGGGGGGTTAAGATCCGAGCCCCATGGGATCCATCCAGACCTGCCTCCGCTCCGCCGAGTCCAAGTGGAACCAGGAATCGTGGATTCGGAGGCACCTCCGTTGTGCCGGAGGACGACGAGGATGGGATCACCGGGGAGTATGAATCCTGGAGGGGGAAGAAGTCCTCGTCTCCGAGTGCCAAGCCCTCCATCGCGAGCGGCACGTCCTTTTTTGCGAGTGCCAAGTCTTCCTTTGTGAGCGGCACGTCCACGAGATGAAGGATGTACTGGATTCTATTGGATGGAATCTCTGCATAGCAACACACAATCAATTCGACAAAATACAATCCACGATTGGATTCCGAATTGTCTATCCAATTTGATTCGAAGTATGTACATGAGAATAACTAATTAATAATGATGTATTAACAAGAATACATGACGTATTGTTTTGAATTTATCCCCCTTCTTTCTCTTTCTCTTCAAAGCATAATTCTAGCCATTGTTTTGTTGGAGCGTGGAGATTCATATCGATGCGCAGGGATACCAGCATAAATAATATGTAATGATTCCACGACAATTACGGCCTTCCATCTTTTGGAAGGATATTGTGCATTGAAAACCCTTTGATTGTAATACACAATCGAGATAAAACAAACTACAAACACCCAACTAATATGATCGAAAGTCCATATTTTTGTTTTTTTGTACATAGAACGTATTATTTTAAATCATAAAAAATGAAGCATCATCGTATGAAGTAAATATAGCCAAAATACGTATAATAGTTTTTCTCCTTTTCTTATATTTCGTTCTGTATTCAAATAGTGTTCTCACGTCACATATATACAACATTTTATGAGTGAATATTTAAGAAAAAATGTATCTTAATTATTGTCATGATCTTTTATTTATTTTTATGTAAGCAACATAATGTTGCTTACCATATTATGGCCCTGGAATATATTAAGCCTTCAAGCATGTTCCGGAGTATTTTTATTGAAAATATTTTAATAAATAAATAAAATTGATGAAAGGTCACCATGTTTATGATCCCCGTCATAAACATGATGGAATTGACGGAAGGGCACCATGATAATACATTAAACATATTACATACTATCATGTTGACATATTTATCTACATTATTTATAAAATGATATTATAAAGATATTGTTATGACTCTTATTACAAGACATTGTTGACATTTGAATCATTGATCATCTTTTTTGAGTGTGACTTTAAAAATCATTTAACTAATATATTCTATATTTCTGTAGTTCTTTACCTTTTTATTATTTTCTCATCAGCACCGTTGTGCGAAAAGAAAAGGAAAAGTACTCGGTCCTGTGTTAATGTTATATCAATCTCTCTCTGTATCTTTGTTTTCAAACATGCGTCTGTCTTTCTGTCATGAGTACTTTGTTATGTCACTGCCTCTCCATTCTATGTTTATATATCATTACCACCTAGAGGCATGAATGCAAAGGAGCGAATGATCTTTGTTTTATTTCCTTTTAATGTATCTTTGTTATCAAACATCGCATCTTTCTGTCATGAATACTTTGTACTTCAATGTTATGTCATTGTCTCTTCATTCTTAGTTCTTTGTTTATGTCCTTGACCAACTAGTGGTTGATCGCGCGAATGATCTTGTTTTATTTCTTTTAATTATAGATGTATCTCTCACACCTATTCGTAAAAAACTTCTCAACTACGGACATTAATTAAATAAAAAAATCAAACTCATGCATAACATTCATTTATATTATTATATCAATAAACAAACAATTGTACTTTGTATACTCAAGTCATTTGTTAAGTTATAATTTGTATTGTGTTGCAACATAAAAAAACATAATGTTAATAAATACTTGATAACTTTGTACTTTAATGTTTATATAATGTATATTTCATATTATGTATCATGTTGCTAGGTATCTGTTCCCACTTTTTTTGATAAAGTTATTTTTAAAGTAAGAAAGGGAAAAAAAGAAAAAAATACATATATATTTGTAGTTATAAGGTGAGGAACTTAATCAAGATTTACTGGATAATATATATATATTTTCCCTCTCCTTTTTTTGAAAATAATCGCATCATTCTCTATCACAGTGGTTCCCAAAGTGGGGGCGTGACCACTAGGGGGCGGCGCAGAGCAATTGCAGGGGGGGGGGGGGGGGCGCAGGAAAATGAATGAATGAAAATATCAATACCTTAGACTAAATAACACTGCTAGAAAATGGACAAAAAACAAAAAAAGTTGAAGTATGTATTAATTACAAGGTGAGTAATAAACTGTTATGGACTCTGAGAACAAATGTGTGTATGTTCTTTTTTTTTTGGAGGGGGAAGCAAGAATTTATTATGTACCAAAGGGGGGCCCAGCAAAAAAGTTTGGGAACCACTGCTCTATCATATAACTACTGTCTATACGACGTCTCCATCATCATCTAAACAAGCTTATAAAAACTTCATTGTTTGATGCAAGGTTCAATCCTTGCCTCAACATATTATCCATAGATATGTTACCATGTAAAAATGCTGTGGCTGTAGGCCACCCACACCGCCCGGAGGGCCTAGCCACAGCCGCGGAGCGGCAATGGGCTAGTATATATAAATTGCTATTTTTGCTTTTAAGGAGTATATTACATATATCAGCTCTATTTTATTTATGTTTTTTCGTATTTTCTAAATAAAATGGAATAAAAAATCATATTTCTTGAATTCTATCAAGGAAATGAGACATAATTAATTAATATTTTAATGAAGTTAAACTTGTAAAAAATATCAAAAAACAATGTAAACACTTTTACAATAAAAAACTATTTTTTTTTTAATTTGAGCAACATCGAACAGCAGAATCGTAACGTGGTGCGTCATTATCCAAGGAGTACTAAAGAGATGGAGGGAACACTCCTAATGTAAACATAATATTTGTACCTATGTAGTCACTCTTTTACACAGTTTTATACTACTAAAAGAGATGAAATTAAGTTTCTCATACGACGATTCCAAAGCTATATAGACTCCACGGACTGATTAGTCACCGGCACAAATCCCCAACTCTTCCTTAGGGGGTTGTAAGTAGATTGGAGTCCTCTTCCTCTTTATTGGACTCGAATGTCGTCGTTGAGAAACTAATTTCATCCTTTTTAGTAGTATAAAACTGTGTAAAGTGTGACTACATAGGTACAAATATTATTGTTTACATTAGGAGTGTTCCCTCCATCTCTTTAGTACTCCTTGCATTATCTACCGGATGCGCAACAATGAAAATAAATATTATCCTAACGACTCATTATGTATATGAGGCCACCTTAGTCATTTGGAAATAGGCAAACATACCTAATATTTAGAATGAACTATTTTGCCGTCATTATAAGGCTTATTTAAGGCATTTATTTTTTGGCGCTCCAGACACAGTTTTTTTTTTGTTTTTTGGTCCATATGGCTCTTTAAAACGTTTTGGGTTGCCGACCCCTGTCTTAGAGGCTCCCTGGTACCCCAACGTTCCTTGAAATAATATGGGAGATCTGATGCGTTTTTACTCCACCAGTTCCAATGGGAATGTACCATTTTTTTCATCGATTTAAAGGACTTATGAAAAATATCAAAAAATAATGTAAACACTTTTACAATAAAAAAAATATATTTTTTAATAAAAAAAAAACTATAACTAATTGCTTTAACGATAATGGTGGAAATTAGTGTATTTTGAGATGTTTTCATATTTTTAGAGTGAATGTATGCGTGAATTTAGATTAAAAATTAAAATTTTGAACTATGATTCTTATTGTTGTGTATAAAAAAGATATGAAACTAGAGGCATATATACACTCAAAGAGTGCAAACCTCCGCCGTCACGGGGTCCTAATGAGCCTTCCGAGGCGGATTTTTCACGACTGGGGCGGTTAGAGGGACGGGGGAGGGTTCCTCTCGACGGAATTCCGAGAGGAAGACGCTCCCCGGCACCCGATTTCACAGCTCAGCGACATCTATTGGCAGAGTCGGCTAACTTGAAATATTTATTAGTATTTAGCTCATTTTGCATCGTAAAAAATCACTCAGAGATGCCAAAATTTTATCATTTGTTTATTTTAGCATTTCCAACAACTCCACAAAGTTTAATCCGAATCCGTTTCTTACTTTTTGAGTTATCCTGCTGACAAACAAACCAACAAACCAACGCCAGTGAAAAACAATACCTCCTTCGGCGGAGGTAATAATTATTTTATTAATATGTAAATAGATACTTTCAAATACGTTTTTTCAGAAAAAAACTACGTTGTCTATACATGATTACCGATACAGTTGAAGAATCCAGGGAATGTTGTAAAAATACTACAATAAAGAAAATGTTTTATCACATGCAAAAATGATACATTTTGGAAGTGAATAAAATATATAGAACAAAGGTTACGTAATTGGTTATGAAACTCGTTAGTGAGCAATTCGTAATTAACAATATTTCATCAAATGTAGGTTAAAACATATTATTAAATGTGCAAGCTCATTCCTCGAATGCAAGCCCAAACTGCCCAATATCATTTAAAAAAGGGTGCCTTTCATCATATATTTGCAGCTATAATAAGTGATGATGGCATCAATTCCATCTGAGTTGTGAAGTACACGTCAATAATGTCTACAAACAGAATGGAAAATTCCATGCAAAGTGCAGTAAATCGTAGTGTCAAAAGCCTTTTAGAGGAATACGGAGTTGATCCACAAAAGTAAATTATTGTATATTTGTTATGCTTGATTAAAAATAATACTTTCTGGTCTTTTCAGTCCCTTCCCATGACAAGGAGTCTCAAACAGATGGAAAGTGCATTTCTTCCCCATCCCTGACTTTGTCTCTCCATACATGGGATTCTATAGACGCTATTCAAACAAGAACAGCACTTCCTCCAGTATTCTAACCTCTGCAAGCTCTTCTTTGAGTATTTCTTCTAGATTCGGAACATCGCCGGCTACGATCAGTCCTATTTTATTATTTGTTATGTAGTCTATATTTTCTTTTCTGCATGAGTCTTAGTCTTCATATTTTAATCCCTTAAATTCTTAACTCACCAAGGTTTTCATTTCTATCTTGTGTCCAAATATATAATAGAGCTTATAATATTAAAAATTATTATGACTAATAGGATCATTTGGATCTTTACTTATCTATATCAATCGCATACTCTAAAAAAATATGGGGCTTAACTTTATATCTATAATTGCTTAGTTCAGGGATGCCAGGGTGAAATCGGTCAGGGGGCCGGACTGTTTTCAAGTGGGACTCGGGGGGCCAAATTACCGGTACATTTTGGCCTTGAACACTAAAACACTAAACAAAAGTATAATTAAATTTGTTGATATTGTATCCATGATATTATTTATTATAAAAACACTTCTCAACCACAAACATAACAGGCAAAATGAGATGTCCATTCGGCCGGTTCCGGCCTGCGGGCCGCCACCATGGCACCACTGGCTTAGTTGAAGGACAATATCGTTTATCGCATATTGCTAATGTCCATCAATGAAGAAAGATGAACTCTAAATTAATAGACGATTTTTTAAATAACCAAAAGGTATAAACACATTTTTCTTTGTCTAAAATATATCCTTATCACAGACATCAACCATACAAAAAAGGATTTATTGAAAGTACACAATATTTTTTTGTAGGACATATATTGTATAAATTATGCTAACTTAGCATTATTAAAATTTTAAATACCTTTAGTCCTGAAATGATGTTGAAACAGTGTTAAAGTGTACAAAATAATAATAAATAATATAATTTAGGTGTACCTTCTTCGATAACATTAGTTTTAGGTATATTTGTGAACGGAAAATTGCAAATGGGCCCTAACACTCTGTGCATATTGAAATTTAAACTTCCCGCCAATGGGCACTTGTTACACTGAACACAACTTATAGCATATTGGGGGTTTAAAATCTCTACGAATTCACCCTTGGGATCTGCTGACGAAAGTTATGGTATTTTGAACGTTTTCAAATCCACTTCCACTGGACTTTAAATCCCAATATGCTATCATTGTGGTCTGTGGAACCTAAATGTTACAATATCTGCTAGGTTACATCAAGCATTTTACATTATATATATACATTAGGGTTGTTCTTATTTTTCAAATGTTTGAAATGTTAGCAACATTGAGATTTTCTGTTTCTTGGTGATAAAAGAAGACGACATACAAAGTTTGAACAAAATCGTTCAACATTACGAGGTCGCGCAAAGAGGTCAAAGTTTTAAAATTTAGTAAAAATATAGTTTCCGCAATTTCTTCAAAATGGTGGACGTTACAGACTTCAATAATATTATTAATTTAAAGGAAATCTAATTTACTACCAGACGTATGTTTGATGTTTTTTAATAAAACAAAGTTTTCAGTAAAAACAAAGCAAGAAAGGGAGTGAGTATTGTTAGCTTATTTCATAGCTTTTTTGTATCAATTAACTTCACTCGCCTGTAGAAGATGACTTGTTCGCTTCAGAGTAAAATAGTACTTTTAAGTTTAGTAAAACTTTAGATGATAAATCCAAAAATGACCTTGGTTGCATTCTATCAATTCAGAATTCAGTACAATCTGAGTTACATCATATGATTCAGAGCCTGTATTGACCTATAAGAAATCGATTATGAAAAAAATAAATAATAATTTGTTTCTTAGATTTGCGTCAAGGTATCCTCTCAAAATTTTACTTTGTCTCTGACGCATACATAATCCATTATATGCGTCATTTTGTACGCGAAATAGGCTTTTTTAATGTACATATAACTCTCTACTTATTAACTCACATGATTTAGTATACCAAAATATTAAAGCTGGTTAACCAAGCTTTCATTTGATATGTTTGGTGTTCTAAAATCGCTATACTTTAAGAGATATAAGCAAATACGTACTGTCCCCCAAAAATTGATCTTTTGATATGAGAATATACGATTACCATCTGGTAACGCTGTTAGTTACCTGGATAGAAGAGAAAGAGAAGGGAGGGTATTCCCTCCCTTCTCTTTTCTTTCTATCCAGGTAACACTAACTGGCGTTACCAGATGGTACGTATACAAATCATATCAAAAGACCAGTTTTGGGGGACAGTACGATTTGCTTATATCTCTAAATAAGCGATTTTTAGAACACCAAACTATCAATGAA
>CP045907.1:13200902-13216548 GCA_013387185.1 Caligus rogercresseyi
TTTTAGATAGTGAGATATTTTATTTGCCCAGATTTTTTATATTAAGCCCCGGGTTTCATAACAAAAAAACTGAGTTTTATTTTTTTTAAACCACCCGTGTAGTTGTTTTTTTTAAATCCGGGGTTTTTAACAGCTTTGGCTAAAAAAAAACAATATGTCATTGTTGTGTCTGTTGAGGAGGGTGCATTGGCGATATGTTTGGACTCTAAACAAACTATAATTTTAGACTTCGGCCTGTTCCCAATGAGTACGTGAATATCTTAGTTGCACATATTTATTTTGATAGATAGTAATTCATATTCCATCCGCTTTTAAATTCAACCCATGGCAATGTTGAACAAATTAGGCATGTGAGCGTTCGCAACCTTAACTTTCGTCTGTTCGCCCGATCGATTTGGAATAGATTTGTTCAGCCGTTCCGTAATATGATGTTTCTTAATACAGTATTCACCGCATAATCGGGACAGGCTGGGAATAACGGCCCCTTTAAGCGGGGTGCCCGATTTTGCGATGAGCTCTCGCCATACACTCATGGCATCATCAGTTCTATTTAAAAATAATTATGAATAAAATATTAAAACAACTGTGAGACAAGATTGACATCCAATGCACCCTATTAACATTTGACTGCATCCAACATCATGATCATGGCAACTTTTTTCATTTTGTTGTTTGCATCCCTGACATTAAATGTATTAGGCCAGTTATTATACAAAATAAAATGTCAGATTCACTTGGGATAAAGAACGATTCTAGAGTACGTTGTTTTTTTAGCATTTGCCACTTGCGTATACATGACTGATTCAATTTTGGAGACCATCGGTAGAAGTTCATGAAGACCATTTTCCTGAGTGAACTGACGGAGTTCCCCCCTCATTTCACTCAGTGACTGACACATTTCGTGTATAAATCAAAGATCACTTGAAAAAAATGTGTCCCGTTTATCAGAGGCTTGCGCCCGATTATCCAGTAAAATGACGTGCACTGGAAGTGTTTCTGGGAGGCGTATGTCATTTAAGCGAGGTACCCAATTATCAGGTGCCCGATTATGCGGTGAATACTGTAATTAAAAAAATAAAACTATTTTGTTGAATTCAGAACAATGATTCGCAGTTTTTAGTCTTTAGTGAATGATGATGACATAATATATAATTGTGCGCTTCATTTCTTACTTAAATTTGAAAAGCTTTTTTTCCCTTTTGCGAACCTCATTCAGTACGAAACTCCTCCCCCAGTCTTCTTTCCTTAAAAATCTTAATCTCTTTGTATTTTCAATTTTAAAATTATAAACTCATGTAGTATGTTTGGCCATTCAATCGCCTCTCATGACCTCAATATAAATAATTTTTCTAAATAATTTTGTGGAAATTGTAGGTATGACCTCAAGGATTCCAAATTGATTTTGGTTTTATATGTACATATAAATTTAGACGAGATTTGAAATAGTCATTTTTGGTGCATTTTCCATAAAAATGACTATTAAAAACTTTATGTTATGTTATATATATATATATATATATATATATATATATATATATATATATATATATATATATATATATATATATATATATATATATTTATACATATTGTATATATATATATATGTATTTCCAATTTTCAATAGTGGAAGATTTCAATCATATATATTTGCAATTTGCAAAAATTAAAGATTTCAATATACAACTACTTTTGTCGCTCAAATTTTAAACTAAAAACTAAATCAAAGATTATTTTGTACTAAAAAATACTTTATCAGGAAAATTTCAAAAGTTTATTATTTTTTCTATAACTCCTAGAAAATGATATAATTGACATAAACACCAAAAAATTACAATTTACCTACAATTTTAGTGTTCTTTTCTATTTTTCACTTTTTGATTAATAATTACTAATACAAAATTTAATGAAAACAAATACATTTATGAATCAAAATTGAGGGTTCCATTGGTATTCAGCCCACACAGGATTCAGCCCACATGGAATTCAGCCCACACGGGATTCAGCCCACATGGGATTCAGCCCACATGGAATTCAGCCCACATGGGATTCAGCCCGCACGGGATTCAGCCCACACTTGCATGCCAAGCAAGTCCCTGTTCTGAACAAAACTCTTGCATTGCCATCAGTGCCATATTCTGCTCTGCTTTGTCCACATACGCACTCGTCTGTCCACCTAAGCTAGATAAAATGGCAAACTTGACGGAAAGAGGAAATCAAGTGAAGAGGGTTGGGGGCTTTGAGTATGTCCTGAGGAAAGACTGTATGGGAAAAAATGGAGAACTCACCTGGAGATGCAGAGAAAATGTGAAATTCAAGTGCCCAGCCAGTATAAGAACTGTAAATGGGATAGTTCTTGATGGTCAGGGAAACCTTAATCATTCACACCCTGGGGATCCCCTAACTGGAGTAGTCAGGCAAGTGCAGTCAGACATCAGGTCTGCTGCGGCAGCTGGGCAAGATTCCACCAGGTCAATTTTGGCAGAAAACATGACTGGCTTGTCACAAGATGTTCTCCAAAGGCTACCCAAAAGATCAACCCTGGAAGACAACGTGAGGGCAAAAAGGCGCGCAACCAACCCTGTTGAACCGAACCCTTTTTTGCTATACCTGCCAGGTTTACAGATATTATTTTGCATGACAGTGGCTCTCAAGATCCCGGCAGGATCCTGATTTTGGGAGACATGAACTTACTTATGTCTTAGAGAATGCTGAGGTGTGGCTTGGTGATGGAACCTTTGCAGTTGTTCCCAGTATTTATTTCCAGCTGTACACTATACATGCCAAAGTGGGCAGTAAGTACCTACCTTGTGTGTACTTCCTTTTACCAAACAAAACACAAGCAACCTATCTGCAAATGCTGGATGCTCTTGCAAATATAATTCCAGATGCAAACCCCCAAACAATTCTGACGGACTTCGAGAATGCTGCACAAAATGCTTTCCGCCAGGTACACCCAAATGCAGACATCAAGGGTTGTCTTTTTCATCTTGGGCAGTCAGTCCAACGAAAGGTAGCAGAGTTTGGCTTGAAAGTGGACTATGAGCGTAACGGAGAATTAAACATGTGTGTGAAATCTTTGGTTGCTATCTCTTTTGTGCCTGAGGAAGATATCCTGGACATCTTCAACAACTTGGCTGACAGCTTCCCTCCTCTGGAGAGGGTAGATGAGTTAATTGCATACTTTGAGCTGACTTATATTCAGGGGAGGGACAGGGGACAGGGAAGAGAAAGGGGGCCACCCAGGTACCAGTAGCTGTCTGGAACCATTTTTCAGCTCCAAGGAATAACATTCCAAGAACCACTAATGCTGTTGAAGGCTACCACAATGGATTGAACAGTCTGTTCCTTTCCCAGCATCCTTCCATTTGGAAGCTAATGGATGGTTTGAAAAAGGATATTAGTCTTCACTTGAAAACGCGGGCAGACAACGAGGTGGCAAACAACCCTCCACCAAGAAACAAATACGTTGTTCTATCAGAGAGGCTGGCTGCAAGGGTGGACTGCTATAATGATGTAAATGACAAGTTGCAATACTTGCGATCAGTGGCACACATCTTTAGCAACTAAAATAAAATACAATAAAAACAAATAAAATAAATTTAATAATTGTAAAATTGTAAAAAGATATAAAAATATAAAAAATAATAAAAAGTATAAAAAATAAAGCCCTCCAAAAAATTCCTTGGGCTGTATCCCGTGTGAGCTGAATTCCATGTGGGCTGAATCCCGTGTGGGCTGAATCCCATGTGGGCTGAATTCAGTGTGGGCTGAATCCCGTGGGCTGTATTCGTGGGCTGAATTCTATGTGGGCTGAATCCCGTGTGGGCTGAATTCCATGGCCACCAAAATTGAGACATGTTTTAGACAAGCATTTATTTAGAGAACGTGCGTTCGCGAAACGGCGTTTGTTTATTTCGTTCAATCCAAAACCCTGAGCAAAATCCACGAATTTAAAACTGGATGGGAAAACTATAATTTATTAACTATCCGGTTTCACAACACCCTTCGAATTTACCCATATATATATATATATATATATATATATATATATATATATATATATATATATATATAAATATATGTATATAATATATATATATATATATATATATATATATATATATATATATATATATATATATATATTAGATATATATATATATATATATATATATTTACTCTTATATATATATATATAGATATAGAACTGAATTTAGTTCATAATGTGACGGTAAATAATTTAAAATAATTAGTGATCTAATTAAGTTTGTTATATTTAATAGGTTTAATTGAGAAGCTATGTATGTATAAAGTCATATATTTCAATTATTACATAATTACATAATTTTAAGGAACCTCCAAGTCATTAAAGAATATTTCAACGAAAAAAAAATAACTTAATGGATTGCCTGTAATCAGAACAAAGTTTTTTTTTGTTGTTGTATCGAAAGTACCAAGAAATAATATAGTTTTGTACTGCAAACTGATATTATTGCAGATGTATTTTTTGTAAAGGACGACGAATATCAATCACCCCTGGCCTTGAGTAAATTATGAATGAAATCAAGGAAACCGGATTGCTAACAAACTTAAACTGAAACAAAGACAGAAATAACTTTTACGCATTATAAACTTGAACTAAATGCACAGTTAAAAAGTGCACCAAGCATATTAAAATACACTGAGGTGTATATTCTTTGTGTATTTTTAGCACGATGGATTTATGATTCATTTGATGGTCTTCACGTCATCTTAAGAAAAACGCGAAAAGCGTACATTCTATGGAAAAGCAACAAATAAATGTAAATTTGTTTTAAGTATACAAGCAAAACAAGGTTATTCATGTAAGGGTCGAAATAATATTCACAACTGTAGGAGATCAATCAATTTTTTCCAATTTCATGAACTCTTGAAACACTCTTATGAGCAAATATCGGGAGAAATCCTGCGCTCTTCAGCTATAAGAATGTAGGAAACGTGACATTGCAAAAACCTAGTAGGTTATATAATACTTCAGAATAAAAAAGGGGTTTTCTGTAAAACGTGTTGGGTTTAAAGAAAAGGTGAGAAAATAATTGTAAAAGAGCAGTAGCTACAAAATAGCACATCACTACATTAGTAGCATTAGTTTAGAATGGCATCCTAAAAAATGTTAGAATGTCTTGATCCATTTGATTTGTGAATATTTTGAATGGACTCCTCCTATTCGTCTATTAAATGATTTGAATAAATAATTTAATTTATATTAAATATTCCTCATACTCAAGAATCAATGAATGTTTATTAAATATAAGCATATTTGTCGTTAAATAGGTCATAAAAATGACTATCAGGCGTATAAAAAAAACATAAGAAAACTCTGTTATCCAATGCAAAAATCATGTTTTTTTTATTGAGGCTTAAAATATTTTATGATATAAGATACACAAAATATATAAAATATTTAGAGGAAGGAATTATGTGTATAACATCAATAAACATTGTAGTTTAAAATTATTCCTCGCCTGAGTTGCCTTTCAAAACATAAAATATAACAACAAAATATTCATAAGTAATGCCAAAACATCAAAACAATACAAAATAAAACTCAAACACACACAAACGTTAAAACCATAATAAATCATTCCAATAAATTAAATTCTTTTAAAAGTTTCATAAGATTTAATTATATATTTTTCAACATTGTAAAATACGTAGCCGAGGCTTTGGGGTAGAACTTACATAAATCCGCTGCACATTGCCATCTAGCACCAGAAGTGTTATTTTTTTTTTTTTGCCTATATGGTTCGATAGAATTGCATCCGCAGTATATAAATAAGCATTATAGCATTATAAGAAGTCCATCGAACCTAGGATATTATCAATGAGGTAGACTAAAAATAACCATCCCCTCTCGGGATTCAATCCTGCGCCCCCAACATTGAGAGTTGAATACGCCTTAACACGCACGGCTATCCCACTCATGTTTATTGATGAGATTGCGAGATGAAGCTTTTTTTTTTTTCTTAATAATTAGGAATGAAAATCTGGAGCTTAGCCTTGGTGCTTAAGGATTCTATGACTGATTTTGGCCGTGAAAAAAAGGGAGGGGTGAAGAGAGGGATAGACGGAAAGAGAGAGGGAGAAAGAAAAAGTGAGAAAATAAACTTCTCTCTCCCCCTCTCTCTTTCCTTCTATCTCTCTCTCTCTCTCTTTACCCTCTTTCTCACGGTCAAAAACAGTCATAGAATCCTTAAGCACCAGGCTAAGCTCCAGATTTCCATTCCTACTGATAATACTCGAAATGGGGCATAAACGTCAACAAGAAAACTAATAGGTAATTAAGTTAATGAAAAGGCTGATTGGTCTTAATTGTGTTATTTGTTTTTATTTTAGTATGTATTATGTACTTTTTCTAGATAAAAAAAACATTTTATTCATGTATTACAAAATGAAATACCGAGTAAAATATAAATGTTTTAGGCCGTGGATCGGCTCCTGTCGCGAGGACAATGCTTATACTAGAATAAATAAATCGGATCATTGACAAAGATGCATCAACAATGCCTTTATTGAGGGTAGTTTTTAGTTAAATATACTAACAAAAAAAACTGATTTGTCTCAATGAGTACCTAATTAAGAAGAGTAAATTTTTTTTAATTTCAATATTTGCCGTTTTCATTTGTAAATTATGTGGAAAATAAAAAGTTGTATACATATTTGGGGGGTAACTGTGAGCAGGAACCTGACATTTGCCCCCACTACGAAAAAATCTTCAAGATGTTAGAAAAAGAATCGGAGTCATCCGCCGTCTCTGCCCAATGGTATCGCAAGGGCCACTGCTGACCAAGATTGCTAGCTATTGGAAACTTCAGACGTCTGCCTTGGCGACTAGAAATGCAAAATTCTCGTCCGCTGCTGAAATCCCTCACGCCCCTACAATTGTAAAGGCAAGCTCAGCTGCGCAGCTTGCAATCAACGATCTCGTACTCGTCTTGTTGAGTTTGAAGAGCAGATCAGTTTCGTGTTGCCGACCTTCTCGACAAGTCACATCTTCCATCCGTAAATGAGGCTGCTATATCTGCTTGGAAGGCTATGAATGTGGACAGCTGTCCCTTGGAAAGGACCCTCGAAAGCTTAAATAAGCGCACCCGTAGGGCTTTAATAAGCCTCAATAAGCCTGCTGTCAATCTTTCAAAGACCTGGAGCTTATCACAACCATTAAGAGAGGCACGTTATCAAGTGCTCGGTAGATGGCAAAGACAAATGCAGGGTGTCTAGATCCTTCTAATTCCTTAAGCATAATATTTATAACAGTTATATTTTATATTTTTATTTGTATTCTCTTAATATTTTATTATTTTAATATTATTTGTATAAATAAATATAAATATTTGTAGTAGCCATAGAGGCTATAATTAGTTTAACTCCGAAATAAATTATACAACAATAAGAACATCCGAGATAGGTACATTATTTCCTGAAAGTTTCTCTCAATAAAAATAAAAATTGTGATGAAGAATGTTTTTCCCTAGATTCCGATTTATTTATCCAAGATTTATCTACTTCATTTAAGATATATTCATTGGTAAGATAAAATAATTTGAATGCTATAATGTATTACCCATCCGGATAAAAGTAACAGCAAATAAGAGTAACGCAGAATAATCTAGAACTTCCCGACTTATATCAACTTTGTTGAATATCGATATTTATTTAAAAAAATCCTCTTTCCATTGGGTTAAAACCAGGAAACGACGAGGTACCCGGCCCGGTGCCCGACTGTTTTTGAGCTGCCCGACCCGGCCCGCTGTCTAAAACCCTTCAATGGACTAACGAATTTTTAAAAACACTATTATTATGACATGTTGCATAAAAAATAAATAATCAGTGTCATCGTAAATTATTACCTCCGCCGAAGGAGGTATTGTTTTCACTGGCGTTGGTTTGTGGGTTTGTTAGTTTGTTGGTTTGTTTGTCAGCAGGATAACTCAAAAAGTACGGAACGGATTCAGATGAAACTTTTTGGAGTTGTTGTAAATGCTAAAAGGAACCAGTGATTTAATTTTGGCATCTCTGAGTGCAGAATTAAGATGCAAAATGAGCTAAATACTAATAAATATTTCAAGTTAGCCAACTCTGCCAATAGATGTCGCTGTGCTGTGAAATCGGGTGCCGGGAGCGTCTCCTCTCGGAATTTCGTCGAGGGGAACCCTCCCCCGTCCCTCTACGCCGCCCCAGTCGTGAAAAATCCGCCTCGGAAGGCTCATAAGGACCCCGTGACGGCGGAGGTTTGCACTCTCTGAGTGTATATATGCCTCTAGTTATTTATGTTATTCGTAAATAATACAATTAGTTAGTGTTAAACATACGGCATTGAACAATTTGGATTAATTTCTTCGATTAATTAAAAATGTAGGAGACTAAAAGAGGCCAAGTCTGTATATGGGCTTGTAAGCAGATGTTTAACTAACAGTAATGCTTATGCGTAAGTCCATATGTGTTGGAAGAATTGTATAATAACAGGAAAATGAAACACCAATCAAGATAAATTATGTTACTGCACTATTTACAGAGATTATTAAAATCCACAAACCTCATTTATGTAATAAAGAACTCTTTGTCTAGTTGGATCAATGAAATATCATTACCTGTTTAATGGACTAAAGCCACGCTTCGCACAAATCTTTTGAGTATAAACCGAGGTTCCCACGCATTTGATGATGTCAAAGTTTAGTGTCCTTGCTCTTTTCTCGCATTCCTTCATGATAAGATGACCCAGACCACGTTTTCCAAAGGACGGCCTGTAATTATATATAACTATATGCTATGAAAAGATAAGAAGATATGGGATCTAAATTGTTTGTTGGATAATCTCACCTTCAGAAAAGTTTTTCTTTTTAAATATATTATTTTTTATACTTTCCGTTAAAACTGTTTTTGTTTACTTACTAAATAAGTCATCATTTTAGAGTTGTTTGTTCCATATTTTATTATTTGTAAATTATTGTCGTAAACTATTGCTAAATATATCATCATTTAAACATAGCCATTTGATAAAGCAAATATCAATAAATCAATATGGGTCCAAATTCATTTAATCAATAATATGTTATACTAAAAAGAGTTTCTTATATATTTTTTTTCACTCTTGTTTATATGGTGAGTTTTTTAAAAGGTATACTAATTTTATTATTCTTGTCGATTTGTCATTTTTAAAGCTTCAAATCGTTACGTATGGAATTTTTTTTTCATTTTGTATTTAATTATATATTTGATGCAAAAAGTGCCTTATTGTTTGCCAAATGTCATTTTTATCAAGACAAAATACAATATAGTTTTTGACAAAAAACAATATAGTTTAAATCAAATTCTTTATTGAGACCAAGATATGTACAATAGTAGAGTGGCGAAATCACGATTGGTAGAGATGAATATCGGGTTACTTGTTGGGGACAAACAGCGTCAGAAAGCACTCAAAAGAGATTAAGACTTCAAATATCTTATATTTTCTTCAATGAAATAGGGAACGCAATGACGTCACATCCCTCTCTCTATTTCATGAATAAAATATAAAGTCTCACTCTCTGTTTTTTACCAACAATAGGAAGCTAACAACTAATCCTTTATTTTTGGGTGCTACCACTACGTGACTTCAGATCTTATGTAAATTTAAATCATGGTTTAGACATCGGAAGGGATCAAAACTATAACTGACATTGTTTTAAAAAGCTGCTGTTTTATAATTCAATAATTTTCTTTAGTTTTCCGTTAATAAATTGAATATTGTGGTTTTTTCTCAAATTATCGAGACATAAAAAATCTCAACATAACATTATGGTACGATTAACCCTTATCTTAATGCATATTAAATGAATACGTCCATGATTTTAGTGCCTTTAAGGAGCTTAAACATATCCTCGTCCCGGCCGTAGTTGTCTCCACATCCTGAAGAAATTGGTTAACTATTTTCAGAGCTGTTGGAGGCTGTTTGCATCTGCAGAACACTGAGTTCTTGGGGCAGTCATCATTTGTTGGTTCATCCTATGTTTTAGAGGATTATATCTATATATATATATATATGACCTGTTGACGTTCGCGAAAAATTGTTCTTCATCGTTCATTTTAAAAATGAATCTTCGTCGTTTCATTTATCCTTCGTTTAAAAAAAATAATCATATTAGTTATTCTACGAAAACCGGGTAATTTGTTAGAATTAGTTACTACAATCAATTGACCGAGCTTGTTTTGTTTATCCGGTTTGATTTTTTTCCCAAGCTCAATTGATGTGCAGTTCGATCATTTCTTAAGAAGATAAGTGTGGACGTTTTTTTGGAAAGAAGTTCAATATCTGTTTCCTAAATCACTCTAAAAAAAAGAATTACAAGAGTCAAAAAAGGACACGCAACAAGTCATAGTTTGCGAACGACAAATCAAAAATATATATATATATATATATATATATATGTGGTGTGTGTATATATATATATATATATATATATATATATATCATATTTTATCAAATAAGTGACCTAAGTCACCAGTAGAATAATAAGAAGTGTCAATGATATAAAGTATATATTTACCTTAGAAGATTCATTCACAATTGTAAGTCCTACGAGTTCTTTATTGGAGTCGTAAAGTCCCATTGAAAGTCCCTTTTGAGCAGCCAAGTATATTCTCTTTGTTGAGCTGGAAGTCTTAAAAAATATTTATAAAATTATTTGCAAAATTAATATAGTAATAAATACCAAAGAGATTTCTACATAATTGACGCAAAAAGTGTGTGTTTTAACAGTCTATCACTTTTTATTCTCAAAAGTGGATGCATAATAAACTGCATTTTTTCAATGGGTCCCAACCAAGCAAGAGTATACACATCGTATGCAAGATAAGTCATCCATGATGACCAATCAAGTTAGCAGGTGTGATTTAATCTGCATTGATTAGTAGGGATAATATATTGGTCGTTGTTGCAACCTAATTTTAAAAAGAAAACCATCATTCTTGTTCATGTTCCTTTTGCCGTCACGAGAATGAGTCCAGTGACCACTTTTATTATGACAAATGTGCATATCTAGGCACTTAAAATATTAGTCCGTCTCCTTAAATCTTTTAATTAACAATTTCATTTTTTTAATCTACCTAAGATATATAAATCCCTTTTATGAGGACTCCAAGAACATTTTGTTAAATATATTATAAGAAAAAAAGCACAGCATGTACCACTATTTGCTAAGAAAAGTGTATCATCATATTTTGGGTATTTGTTCAATATTGGAACTCCACTTTAAAGATAAAAAACAGACTTGTTGATTTGTCATTCATTTGTAGTCGTTCCAACGACAAAAAATCCTGTCGTTCGTATTTGAGGCCAAAAAAAGACACAGGTTTTTCTTTATTCATGAAAATAAAAATTTCCTTTCTTTAAAAACGTCATCACTTTTTTTCAAAATGACGATAATTTTTTTTTTAAACGTCGTCATTTTTTTCACAATGACGAACGGCAAACGAACGATGAACGACAACTTTTGGTGAACGACAAACGACATTTTTTCGCAAACGTCAACAAGTCTAGTTGAAAAGAATACATGTCGCAAGAAATAAGATTTTAATCAAATTTTTTAAAGATGTTCAGTTTTTTTAACAACATTTTTTGTTTTTTGGCACTATTTTCTTATAAATATTTGGAAAATAAAATTAAGTCTGTTGGTTTCAGAAAAACACATTCATTTTTTGGCTTCACCTAGGTATTATGTTGTGCCATAATGTAACTAAATAAAAGTTTTAGTTATTTTACCGGAGACAAACCAAAAGTTGCATTATTAACTATTATGTGCATACTTGGAAGAGTCCATTAAACGAGTTCAACAATAACATAAGGATAGGTCCAATGAAGAAATGGTGTGAAAAATAAACGTAATTAAAAAATAACTTGAAAACATCAACATCTTCTTCTTTTTTCTTCCTAAAACTATAAAAGAACCTTAGTAGGAGCTGTTATTTTAAAAAATGGTTAGTTCGTCATTTTATTGTCACTAAATATAATTTGACGAAAAAAAGATAACAAACTCATAAATTGATCATATCTAAAATTTGGAGGAATCTCATCAGGATCCGAATCAGGCAGGTTCATCATGAAGGCGTATGCAAAGGGGCTGGAATGTTCCCAATCAAGACACATAGAAATTGGAGGTTGCCGGAGATTGTACATACTGCCCTACAAAATTTAATTGAAGTCCACCCACGAGGATGAAAGAAACGGCCTCAAAGGGGACCCACGGACGAATGGCAGGAAGGTCTTTGTGCCTTCTCTCTTCTCCTCCAAGATGGTCGTCTCGCCCTCCTGAAGGATGAGTTAACGGCCTCTACATAATGGATACGTGACTCCATCCTTTTTCTGCCTTGCACACCTAAGAGGGATGCAGTGCAGTGAGGAGCAGAGCCACAACTCCAATTACTACGTATAAAAGGAATGCTGCTGGGGGGGGGGGGGGATACTGAATTTTTGCTCTTGGAATACTCGTCATCTATAGAGCTGTAGATCCCGTAGTAGTAGGACCTCGGTTCCTTGCAGAAGGAAGCGAAGAGACCCTCATGGCCTCACTTGGGACACTTTCACCAAGAAACCCGACATTTTTCTCCTCCGTAATTCCACCCACATGCATATCATTTGTAGTCACGCTCTTTGGGGATTTAAACTTCTTAGGGCGACTTCACGCCATGGTCCCTCTATATTTCGGTTAAAAGGCTGATTCCTTCCACTTATCTCCTTCGAGTGACTGATGGCCAACGTTCGTGACAACTTGATGACTTCGCCCAGAGTTGAGCATTCCTTTTCAATGTCTTCTTGATGATAACGTCAAGCATCGTGATCTTCTCATGTGAAGCGTGCCATTTGCTAAATTTGTAGTTGTCGATGTCCACCACCAACTTCAGGATCTTGTACCACTGATGGAGCTCCCTCCCTGCGCAGTGAAGCAAGAGAGCCTTTCTCCTCCCCTTGGAAGACAAGTTAAACAACGAATTCTTCCAGCCAGGATAACCGCCAGTGTCAAAGATACAGTTCACCTATCTCGAATGGGGTCGGTCTCCTGACATGAACGGGTTCCACAGTCTTGGAAGATATCCTCTCCTCGACTAGAGGCTTTGCGGCCTCTTCAAACTTGTACGTGCTGGGAATCCACAATACAACAGATAGTACCGGATCCATCCTGTCAGGCCCGTTTTCTTCTTGCTCGTCATTGCTTCCCTATTCTCTATGAGCTCGAGTTCAAGACACAACTTCCGAAAGTCCACTTCATGGTGGGTACAGGGATTCTTAACGTAGCGAATCCTAATTAAAGTCGAAGAAGGGTTTCTTTCCATTCATTAGTATCCCAGACAAATAAGCATTCTTCCTTGAATTCGACTGATTGTAATTATTTATATTTTCTCACTAAGAAATATGACTTTAGTTGATATAATAACAATAGGAAACATAATATATATCCTTCTTCAATAAATAAAAGGTCAAAGATTGGTTTAGTTAGAAATATTATATAAAAATGTAACGATTGGTAGATATTCAGTATCGCTGGCTTTATGACATGTCGAAAAAAAATGTAACGTGTGGCTAGGTTTATTCACTTTTTTTCTAGCATCTCTGGATATGATTTTTTCTCAACCCCATGTTATTATTCATCTACCATGCGTCCAATCTCTAAGGCACTGCTAATATAAAACCTTAAATATATTAAAATGACCTTTCAATTCATATATTTCTTTTAAAGTTGGGTTATTTTTTGTACCCCGCAGAAACTATGTTTAAATAAACCTTATAATGAAATTATAAATTTTGTCTTTATTCAGGTTCGCTTTCTCTCATAGCGTTATCTTTGAGTGATTTAAAAAATGGTAAACGCTGTTTAACAGCAGCTAGACTTTAGTTTTTGATTGGTTAAAATTCTTTAAAAAATAATTTTCAAAATACATTTATATCGTACATATTGCTAAGATCGTAATTATTTGGTTGTTTTTGTTACGATTCGGAATATACATATTAAGAATTTTATTGGTTAGATTTAAAAGTTTATTCTTATCTGTTTAATTGATTACAAAATCAACTATTTTTTTTTTATTTTGTTAGTTAGAAATTTATTACTGTTTACAATAGACAAACATATACAGATATACATAAACTAAAGTAAAGAACACAACCACACATGGGGTATCTGTGAATACGTTATTTTCATTTTTAAAAAAATCAAAATACACTCCTCTGAGATTGATTCTATCATTTTTTCATACGTGATATAAATATCAATAATATTCTTGGTCACAACTTATTGTTTAAAATATTAACTGGTGTATTAACAAGGTACAGTAAAATTTCTTTAAAAAATACTCTACGACCAAATATTTTTAAGGATTGCAATTGATTAGGTCGTTTGATTGTGATACACAATACAAAGATCAAGACTGCTCTGGTTAAATGCAATTATGGTTATAAAAGATCATTAGTCAGTTTATCAAAAATCATTTTAAGATACGTGTAAGTTCGGACAGCTTGTTAAGATTGCGATTGAATTAGTTGTTTTTGTTGCAATATTCGGTAACCACACCAATACATATCTCAGTTACGCTTTCATAGTTATTTTCTATCATATAAGGTATAAAAATGCATTCAACCTATGTTTCAAAATACAGCTTTAATCGTACAAATAGTAAATGTCTCATAAAAATCAGCCACTTTTATCGTCATTCGAGGTATAAAGATCAAGACAGATTAGGATATATCCTGATCAGCGATAGGATATTGCAATTGATCCCAAGCCAATCATTCTAATGGCGTTAGAAAAGTTTGTGCCAGCAATGCAACGCCAAACACTCACTCATGTCCTAGAGGACACAGGTCCAGCATGACTGCCAAGGGTTCTTCAACATTAAAGTATTCCCGAATGAACTCCATAACATCCTCAATGTCCTCTGGTCCTAGGATACGGAAGCTATAGCCCTCTCCTGCCATGACGAAGCCTAAGGAAGAACTAAAGACCTGAGATCCATAGGCTTGCTTTCTTATAATGAGTTTGAATAGAAGAGAACCTTTTAATACGTCTTTCTTTGGATGACAAATAGTATTTTGTTTATTATATTTTTATTGCTTTATTTTATTTATCACTTTCATCATCCTTGGTAGGAAACTACGTACAGGTATTTTCAATAATAAGAAAGGAATGTCCAGCTTAATATTGAGGTGTTGTTTGAGTAAGGGGACTTTCATCTTGATTAAATGAACTTCATTATTCCACGGCAAATAATAAGTTCATAATGTTAAAAAAATATAATAGTCGATAATAGAAGTTAATAAATTCTACTTCCATATATATATATATATATATATATATATATATATATATATATATATATATATATATATATATATATATATATATATATATATATATATATATAAACATCAGACTTGTTGATTTGTCGTTCAAAAAAAAATTATGTCGTTCGTTTTTGGCGCCAAAAAGGCAAAATAATTATCTTTCATGAGGAAAATTTCTTTCTAAAAAAACGTCATATTTTAGAATGACCAACGACAAACGAACGATGAACGACGAATCATTCAATTTAAAATTAACGATGAACGACAATTTTCGCGAACGTCAAGAAGTAT
>CP045907.1:13216648-13238503 GCA_013387185.1 Caligus rogercresseyi
GTGAACAATTGGCGACCTATTACGGTGCTCAACGAGAGCTACCGAATTATATCAGGGGGTTCTTTCTCCTCAAATGGAATGCTAAATAGTGAAAGAACAAAGGGCTTTCTTAAGGGTAGGCAAAGTGGCGATATTTTAAGAAATAGGAAACGGCTATTCAAGTTTTTTTTACAGAAAAGAGGACATTTGGAGCCATCAGAGTCATAGATTTTAGCAAAGCTTTATCCACTATACAACATAGAGTTAGGTGATTAAAACTGAATCTTCCCAAAAAATATTTTTATCCTATTAGAGCTCTCCTGTAAATGGTTTACCTCAACTATCTCCATAGGGGGGGGGGGGGTGGGGGGGGGAGTGATCTCATAATTCTAAAAAAGAGTTGTCGTCAAGGTTGTCCTTTAGCTCTACTTCTATTTATCATTGGACTTATCGAACTGACAGACTCTGTAATTAAAAATACAAAGGATTTTGAGTTGACTTCGGTTTTTCAAAGAACTTATCGATTTGTATGCAGATGATGTTACGCTAATGATAGAAACCTACGGAAATACATTAATCAAGTGTATTGAAATATTAATACCCACTTCAATTTTTGAAAAGAGATCGGTAATAAGAATAAACAAAAGAAAACATCAATTGATGTAATGGGCAAGTGGAACCCTGAGAATGATCTACATATTGCAGGTTGTTCCATCAAGCAAAGCCTGGACATTTTAGGTGTTTCATGGGAATCACAGGAGCCTTTCAATCGAATTGGCTAAGACTAAAAAAATAAAATCAGTCTCTCAATTCCACGCTAGAGAAACTTTAACCTACAGAAGAGGATTGACCTCTGCAACTACTTGATCGTGCCAGATGTTATATAAAGCATCGTCTATTCCGTGGCTTGCTGAGCGCGCAATAGTAGAAGAAGACATTTGGCTTAGTCACCTTTTTCATAGGAGTTATCTAAGTTCCCTTAACAGACCACGATCACAAAAATTTAACTTATACGCAGTTATCATCGAAATAAGAGGGAATATTACCTTAGAGGTACCCAGTTGAACTAACTACACAAGCTGTAGTTGCAGCCATTCATAGCGAAGCAAAAAAAGAAACATTTTTCAAAATGGAAGATAATAATTCAATCGAACAAAACTTTAAAGAAATATTTTAACAACGCCTCTTTTTACGGATCTCATTTGGATGACTTCCATGAAGAATATTAAAAGTATATTCCATGAATTTTCTCACCCAGTACCGAATCTGAATACCTCTACTAGGAAAGCGATAGGCCCCCTTTAACTTTTTACCATGTTATCGGAGGTACTTCCTCGAGAGGAGTACGGGAGGGAATCATTACTCAGAAGATTACCTGTTCGGCAGGAACGCTTGTGTCGAGACGATGGAGAGGGTTGGTGTTGAAAATAGAGATTTGGATCCGAGGGTCATTATGGCCAATCCCCGAACAAAACAGATGAAAAAATGGCTAAGATACAGAGTCGCCACATCCTCGACTTATTGTACCTTATGTCACCTTGAAGAAGAAACGTCAGAACATTTGTTCTATAACTGCTCCTTCGTCCACCCTTTAGTGATCAAGTTAACGAAACGCTATTATCAGAAATGAAGGTTTATTCGTCCAAATAGGATTGGCTCATCGTTACATTTTTTAAATATCCTTCAAAATACAAAGTGGAGGCCTGTATTCAAGAGTACATAAGTTATTTACGCTAGTAGTCGCAAGGTAGACACATCCCAACAGGCATTGTCACCTACGTTATGAGGGTTTCAATTGTATGTAATAACTTTTTATGATTATACTTTTTTTTCTCGCAATTGAAGTTAGAAAAAAGTGTTTTACGATTTTTTGACATAAAAAGGAACTTGTGGTTCCGAATTATGATTTTAGTGTTCACTATTTGCCGTTAGAATTTAAAGATCAATATTTATATGCACCCTCCCTTACCTCACATTTGTTATTGTATAAATGTACATATGAACCCTGTGAAAGCAATTTTATATTACAACAACATTAAATCTTGTTAATTAAATATACAAACTGTTCCACTGGATTGAAATATGGACATGCCTATTGGCTATTTGAAAAAGTATGTTAGGAGAAGAAATGAGTTTTTAAAAAAAACTTGTGCACTTTTTTTTCAGTTTTCAGTCTTTTAAAATCATAAAAAAACTGGAGCAGACGGGTTGGTGCACATTGTTTACATAAAATATTTGATGAATATTACGAACCATTCATATTTTAATATATTTTTTACCCAAGTTATCTTATCTTCCAAGGGTGTGAAATGAAACCAAAGTTCTGTTTTTACCGAAACCAAATAGAGATGATTACACTAAGCCAAAAAGCATATCGTCCAATACTCTGGCTAAAGGACTGGAAAAGTTGGTTCATTGAATCACTGAAACAGAAAATTCCCATAAACACTCAGTTCAAATTGGCAAATCGACTTATAGCGTTATTGTTATATTGGTAGATAGATAGGAGAGAGCTCCGTCTTTAACAAAAAGACACACCATTGCATACTCTTCGACATTGAGGGGCATTTGACAATCTTCCGTATGACGTGATTGAGGAATACTTTGGTAAAAATGGAGTAGTTTTTGCTCTACTAAAGGTACCGAGACTTGCTACAAAGTTTTAAAGTCCTGTTTGCGCAATAAGGAGCGTATTAATATTTCACTCTGCATGCAGAACTGTGCAATCCAATATACGAAGGAGGACTTCCAGCGATGCTTTCAACAGTGGCAGAAGCGTTGGGAGAAGTGTGTGGCAGCCCACGTGGACTACTTTTAAGGGAATTAGCATTAAATACTTGTATCATAATAACGTTTGTTTTATGACCAAAAGTCGAATACTTTTTGATCATACCTCGTATAATTGCACCCAAACCGGAACCCCTACTGACGATATAATTTGCTGATGACATAGCCCGGATTATTACAATTACCTGAACCCAATGGTGGTTATTATACAACAAAAACGAGTAAATGAACGCCTGCTTTTCCAAGATTGGCTTAAAGCTTAGTGGAACAAAAAAAAAAAAAGTCTCTAAAGTAAAGCTCCCTTGAATAAAATCAACTTTACAATATTTAACTTTCTTAAGTAAATTTATTAATAGCGATGACAAATAACAAAAGCGCTATGTAACATAGACTAAAATATTTTAGTTTAACAGAATTTAAATGAGTATAATGTAATGAATATCAAATTATTAAAATGTGATAAGTTCATGGAATAGCAAAGTGTAAAAATAAAAATAAGTTTGTATGCTGTAAAATAACTTAAGATTTAATTAAGTAGTAAAAGCCTTTGCCATAGATCGATGGGGTGTCGGTATTCTTGAATTTTGTTTCTTTTTTTAAAATCCGCAGCAAGGCCTTTATTAGTCACATAAAAAACATATTAAAGCAACTAAAAGAGTGATAGAAAATTTTAAGTTTTAAAACAACAATAAACATTATAGTTCATAATAAATTTTCTACTAAAAGGCAAAATATCTGAACAAACACATACAAATCTAAATAGCAAACACAATATCTAAAAAACAAAGAATAAAATTACGCAAAAAAGTATTATCAAAAGGTCAAATTATTTTTCAATTTTCCTTGCGGTTTCATTGTCCAACGAGTAGATTTTTTAGGTAAATCGAAGCACCTTTTTCAAAGTATGGAGATGTCGTGCAGATTGAGAAGGGTAGAACTTAGTAACTTCAAAAGCATAATTCCATGAACTGTCCTGGGTTTTGGGGATTCGTAAACGAACATACCTCGCAGCAGCGAAAATAAAAATTGCCCTCAGATGGTCCACATTTACTGGCGTGTAGCTTGTCAAATGTTTGGCAATATAGGCCTTACAGTTAGAAATTGAAGCATTTAGCTTTGCCTTCGACTGATATGGGCTTAGTGTATGGTTGCAAACCAAAAAGTAAAAATCCATAAAGGAAGCTGGCCTAAATTTTTTGATAAATCCTGATTCAATATGATAAAAGATTTTAATAAAGCTAAAACTGGACAGTCACTAAAAGCGTGAACACTGTCATTATAAGTTTTCCCGCAGTCCTTGCAGGGGCGAAAAAATCGAAGCAGCCCCGCAGAGATCTGGAACTGAGAAGTGAATGTTCTACTGTCAATTAAACCCACCAGAGATCGCATAATCACTTTATCCCATGAGGAAGGAAGAAGAAAGACTTTTTTAAAGTTATTTAGGATCATCCGAGCATCAAGATTCATCTGTTTTGGTTATAATTGAAACACCAAGGAGTTAAAGGAGATGATGGGCAGCAGATCTATTCACAGAAAAACAAACTTCCAATTCAGGTAAACACTTTTCACTAATGGCAGTCCTTTTCAAGTCTATCCGGACATGTAGGTTGTAAAAAAAGTGCGCCTTTTGGAAGTTTTGACGAATAATGTCGATGATCCCGCTCGAATCAAAACAAGGTGTTAAAGACCAGACAATTATCTAAGCTGCCCCCCATTCCTTTGATACTCGGTCTACTGAGTCATTTGATAGAGTAGTGCCGAACATTAGGTGTTTAAAATACTGGACTGACATATAAACTTTTTCCACTCTACATTGGGCTTGTACAATGTCCTTAAAAACTTTTATATATATTTTCGGTGTGTTTTATTCGATTATTGTTTATAGTTTTACAACAAACTTGGAGATTATTTGTTTCTGGGAAATTTCATATGAGAACCACTTTTAAGCTTGTATATGAGATATTTATATATGATGCCATAATGAATATCTTCGTGTTTTAATTGATTGAAGACTTAATGGGGACCTGCATTTTTCATATACAAAAACCAAAAAAAAAAGTTCGAAATTTGATTCAACAAGATGGAGTTTTATCCTTCTACATTTAATGGATTCGAAAGGCTTTCTTGTAACCTATTGTGTGCTAATGAGCGAGCCCCAGGATTACTAAGAGGATAAAATAATCGAGATATAAAAGAGTCAAAGACTTGCATGCCCCTTATGTGTCGAGCAATCTCAATGAAAGCCATGGAACGTCGTGCTCGATATTGAACCACTTTGTTACAGTTTTTTTTTACAAGAACTAACTACAATATTAAAAGTCATGTATGATTTCCGAATGCCAAGATTTTAAGTAACCAAAGACAAAGAAACGTCATTATACCCCTTTATAAATCTATTTTGTAGCTTAGTTTATTTATCTTATAAAGAGAATATTCCTTTCTACTAAAGAATAGTTTCTTCGTGGGACTCTACGACTCCAAGTGTTAATTCGTTGGACTTACAATTTTGAAAGGAATTTCACACTTTTGAACATCCTACTGTTGAGTGTTTAGAATTTATTTAATCAAGGTTGTATTAAACTATATGAAAAAGAAAAAAAAAAATAACATATAGTTCATTAAAATCATAAAAAGTACTTGTAAACCACTTTAGTTCAATAAGAACCTAATGACAAAAAATGAACCACAAAGTGAACACTTTGTGATAACAATGTTTAAATACTACAAGTAGATTGCCATTTGTTTTAAATCCTATATATAAAAGTTTCTCGAAGACCTTGGGTCTAAGTGTCACAATTTTGTTAGTTTGAGCTAATAAAACCATCTTCATCGGGCTCTAAGAGCCAATATGATGTTTCAAACTAAGGGTTTTTGTCCTCGGGTTACATATATCACGATTATGACATGTTTCGTTATCCAACAAACCTTTTGTGAACGCCAGTACGCGTAATCGTAGTTTCTTTCTGTACATATGTTTCAAACAACCGGGATGCGGTCAAATAACTATGACTTTTTTTGTTGTAAAATCTAAACAGGAATTTATTAAAAAGCGTATATCTTCATAAGTTAACGAAAAAATATATATATTAAATAAGATAAATACGGAATTCGTATTCATAACATGAGAAGCACCATGAGACTGGTCTTCCATTTCATTTCAGCTATATAAAATGTCTTCTTTAGTGATGTAGCTCACATTCTCCATGCTAAAAAACTGATTTCCCCCCGACTCAGCAGAGAATCAATTCCTTTGACGTTAGGGGGAAACTCTGAACGCAGCTACGGGCGCTATGGGGCCCCCTCGGTAATCCTCTGTTCCAAAGGGGACATTCATTTGTAGGACTTGAGTCTCTATTCCTTTTGAGGACTATCCAGAACGATGGGCTCGTACCTTGGGACGATGATCATTTCTCTCTTTTCTCTCCATGGCCATCTCAAGCCGACGCTTAGCACAAAATAAATAAACAATGGCCAGGACCGCCAGGATGAAGAGCCCTGCACTGAGGCCTATCACAATGGCGAAATAGGAAAAGGCGTCTGGGGCGCCGGCCAGCTTGTGGGATAACTGCTCCCCGTACTCGTCTTCTTGATCGTAGGGTAGATGCAGATCCGATACGCGCAGCTGAAGGCTCTTGGCCACATTTTTCTTTATAGACGGAGCTCGGCTTAGAACGTTGTAGTTGACTTAGGCTCTGTAGAGTTGAGAATGCGATACTGAATGGGATCCAAGACATGGAAATATACGTCAGTTCCATGCATGGACGTACAGCAGGTTCCATTTAAGTATTTTAGTCAAAATGGTGTCTGTTTTGTCCACGCCTACTTTATAGCCAGTTGAGCGTTTCCAAGACGGAGGTCAAGTCGTCTCGTAGGGGTTCAAACTCTTGGGATTCACGTTGGAGGGTTAACACCAGGTCGTTGGCGTCGATGTCCAAGATATTTATCTGAAAATGAATATGAAGGTTAAAACACTGATTTGGATTCCTAGTGTATTTATTTCTAAATGTTCCATAAAAGATAATTGAATGTTACTGCACTATAAGGATTTATCTATTATTCTTAAAAGTTTAAATCCTTTTACAGAAGCACACTAAATATTTTATATGCTTGAGTAATTGGTTAGGGTTTAGGTTTACTTACAACAACGTAGGCTGTGGACTGCAGCGGGCTTTTCATGCTCTCATCCTGTGCAATGACGAGAAAATGAAAGGGTAGCTCAAGGCTTCCGTTGAAGTCCTTCAACCGAAGAGAGCTCGTGATGATTCCTGACTTGGGATCCATTTCAAAAATATGATGCGCCAAGTTATTTTGTTTGAAGATAATATTGAATCCTTCCATTGGGCCGGAGTCAACATCGAAGGCCTTGACCTGCATGACCGGGGTTCCAGCCTCGGAGTCCGTGTGAATGATGCCAAAGTATTGCTTCTGATCAAATTTGGGAGCATTGTCGTTCACGTCCAGGACCTTTAATTCCACGGAGGCTCTTTGTTTCTCGGCATTAATGAATTCCGGATGGGATTGTATCTCTAAGAGAATGTTGTGATTCTCTTTTTCTTCTCGGTCGAGTTTCTTCTTGTTTAGAATCAATTCACAGTTTTTGTTTTCATTCACGCGGGATATGAAAATCTTATTTTCTGAAAAAAGAAATCAAATTATGTATTTATTTGTATTTTCAAGAATACATATTTACTTATATTTTGAAGAAAGAAAATTGAGAGTATCATAGGGATAATAAAATTCGTTGAATAAACTTTAAAATGTCTTCTTCCGTTGATGTACTTTAATTTATCGCAAATGAATTGTGGCCAAACATTCATTTTAACTTATTTCATAAAACAATGTCTGAGTCAGCCGCTGAAGAGAGCCGCCATCTTAAGTCCCCTTTACTGATGTAATATAAGTATTAAAGTTGATGAAGCATCGATGAGAAGGAAGGAAGTCTTGTTAATGAAAACATATATATTATTTTCCCTGATACTTACCCACATCAATATCTGAATAAGGCTTTCCATCAATGGAAATCAGAGCACACTTGAATGGAGCGCTTTTTGTTTTCATTTGACGGTAACGGGTATTGTGAGAAGGATGGAGTCTTTTTCAACATTTTCAAGTACATCCACTGAGTAGCTTAACTCCTCAAATCCAATTCCCGGATAAGTAAAGAAGTTATTCACTCGATTGACCATAATTCGGATTAATATGAAGAGCTTAAAGTCGGGATGGGTGTGCTGTAAGCCTCAATTTCCATCTATTGGAAGAAAAAAAAACATCCATAAATATATGTTTAGTCTTTTATATGTAGGGATATAAAAAATATCTCAGTTTTGAAACGGGATAAAGAAAATGGGAGACAATAATAAAGACGAGAGCTTTATGCAATCACTTTACCACCGGCTGTTGATGTGTGAACATCAATTCAGATATAAATTTGAATCTTTAAAAATGCAAATTCTGTTTTCTCAATGGCATCAATCCCTGTTCTTTACGAATCCTTTGAATGGACTTAAATCACCTATTAGTCTTAATAAAGCAATTGTTAAACTAGTGTTGTGTCGGTCCTTATCTAGGACCGAGGACTGCAGTCCAGTCCTTCTTGTCGGTCCTTGGAAAAGGAAAAATGTGTTTTTTACGTCGTAGCCTACGTCATGTTGTCAACATCTCTTAATGCTATGAAAGGAAAAATCCTTTATATGAGGAAAGTAGCATCTTCAATTAGCTGATGACAAATATAACATTTTTGACTTATGTTATTAATAAGTATTAAATATTGGTTATTATTACAACAATAAATATTCGATGTTTATGACAATACTAAAAATTAGTCTATAGTGGTTTAAACGGAAGGCTTGTGAATTAATTATTTTACATTAACATTTAATGAGTAATGACCGACGATGAGATCACTGAAAAGCCTATATGAGGGAGTAAAATGTTTCCAAATGGTCTAATATAAATATTATTAACCCCTTTTGTTGCTATTGAATTAACGCTCAGTATAATCGAATATATAATTATAATATTAGCAGTTAGAACGTATTAAATAAATACTCTTTCAACATTTTATGACAAAAAGGACTGACAAAAGTCAATCTCAAGGACCGACGGTCCTAAGGACCGATCCCAAGGACTGACGGTCCTAAGGACCGATCCTAAGACTGGACTGGACCGGCCGAATAAATTGGGACCGACACAAAACTAGTTAAAACTACTCAGGGAAATGATGAATGCTTATTTTGTTGGTTCATCACTGACGATAGTTGGATCATCACTTTAACTATTAGAAATAAAGTGCCACCTTAAGGAAAAAGTAAATAATGAGAAGATATAATACTTATATAATATAGTGACGTCACAGAAAAATATACAAATTAGTAAGAAATGGAAGATTGTATATTAAGGGAGTAGTAGCGAATTCAGCATGTTGAATGCTCCACGGACGACGGGAAGACCTTTTGCACTTCAAATCACAGAATCCAATATCTATAGTCAGGGTAAGTAAGAAGAACTCTTCCAGACACGTCATGTGACTACATTTTATAAGTGTATTTTTACTATTATTTACTTTTGCCTTGTTAAGTCATAGAAAAAGACAGAGGGCTGTTTTATCAACTATAAAATATGTTTCTTAGTGAATTTTATCTTTATTTAATTTTTACTCACTTGATGCTCATCACTTTGATCCGCTCTTAAATCTCCAATCACAGATATTGCTCCATTGCGTTCATCCACATCAAAATATTTATCTGCATCCTTTGAACTGCCTCTGGTGGAGAGCCTAAATGCAATGGTATCCACGGGTGATGAACCCGAAGAATCCGAGGCACTCACGCCCCCGATTTTCTCGTTTATTTTGACGTCCTCCTGAATGACAAGGGTCTGACCGTAGGGAACTGAAATGTAACACAAACAAACGTTTATCGACACATCATAATAGGATGTTAAATATAATGCAATATGCGATAAAGCAAGCCATTTAAAGTTGAAAAATCAGTTTTTAAATAGGATATTTATTTACTACTCATGAAATATGTAATATGTGTACATATGTAGCTGATCTTACAACATATTTACCATTTATTTGATAAACTTGAAAACTAAATAGTGATATAAACTGTATTTGTTATAGAGGGGCTTTCAAATTTTCATTTGGACTGATCATAGAGAACGTAGAGTGCCGGAGTCACGTATGTAGCACTGAATATCGATGAATTTGTTAATTCTCCACATAGAGATATAGAGACATAAAGAACTTATGGATTCTTCAGAGAAATACGTCATATTGCCTAATATAAACAATCTTTCTATGATCACTTACAATGACGTAGATCAATTACTTTGTTTATATTGGGCACAGAATATAGCTGAACGATGTTTCTCTGCTATTGAACGGTATAACCTCTTTATATCTCTATGGTTCTCCACTGTTGCGTGAAAGACATCGACAGAAAGAACTTAAGAGCGAGTGAGAGATTATATTTTTTATAATGAAATATTGAGAGTGATATGACATCACTTTCTTTCTCCAACAGCGGACAGCGAAAAAATATCCCGATATTCAGCGCTACCATACGTGACTTCGACACTCTACGTTCTCTATGATCAGTCCAAACTGATCTATAATACAAAAACCACTATAACAAAACAGTTTATTTCATTATTTACGTTCTCTATGGAATATCATATAACTCAACTCGTTCCACCCGAAACGGCCGATGCAGCAGCATAGCACTTACATACTAACTCAACAATCGCTCGATTATATATGATTAGGTTTTTGAAATTTATTTTTGTTCATAATTACATTTTAAAACTCAAGTTTTTATTTGTTTCATACAGGCTTTTATTTTAGGCCAGCCAATGGAGGTAATAAGTAATTTTTATTATTAAACATTTTTTTATTTTGATTACAAATTGACGCATAATTAACTTTTACAGCAAATTGAATTATTGTTACCTTGAAAACCCCTTATATTGGCGATATTATACATATAAGACAAATCCGATAAGCTGTTCTAAGAAAGTACTTCTTTCCAATGAAGAACTTTAATGTGTTTGATCTTCATTTTTTAAAGGTTGAATTAAGAAACGTAATATTTTTTTGTTGTTAATAATTGCTTTCACAAGAGGGTTATTAATTATGTACCTTTATCAAAATGGGCGGAATATCGTTTTTATCTTGGACATAGACGTCCACCAGGGTAATTGCATCCCCGTCGAAACGCCCTGCCAGGAATCCCTCCTCAGTTCCAATGGTGAGCCTATAGAAATCCACTTTCTCATAGTCAAGGCCACTTGGAGCAAAGATCTCTCCCGTCGAGGGATCCACTGTGAATTTGCTACGATCACCGTCTATGAGACGATAAGTGATACTGGGCTCCGTATCCGGATCAATCGCCTTGGAAATATATGAAAATATTTTCATTATATTTTATTGATATTCTTATGTTCTTTTTAAAGCCTAATCGATATTATACCTATGTTTGAGGCGGATGCTTCAACTATTTTATAAATTAAATGTATTAAATTAGCAACTTACAGATTTAGGACATAAGTTTCACAAAAATAAAAAAATATATTTTATAGATTAATATTTTCCATGTACAAATTAAATATCCATATTCCATGATAGATTAAACCGTAACTAAATTTAAAAGAGACTATGTTAAAAACCTATTGTCTTGTAAATTGTGAGGGGGCCTATTTGACATAAATTAATATGTATATATACTTTGTTTTTATAGAATTTATTTTCTTTTGATGTGGACCTAATTAATTTTTTATATGTTTTAATGTTAAATAAAGAGGGAACGCGAGTATTCTATTAGCCTTCGATTTTGCTCAATATAGAGACAGTAGCGACGAAACTAATATGTATAGTTTTTTAAATAAAGAATGTAAAAAATACACTGTTTGCTTTCTATTGATTATTTTTTCTCAATACAGAAACAATAATAGCGGCAGAATTACCCTGCAAGAATGAACTTTAAGAAATACAAGCCGTAGCCGATTAAATCGACTCCTTTGCGACCCCTGTCGATAAAATCGATCAAAACTACAATCGGCAGACTGAATAATATGTCAAAGCTCCATTCAATTTTACCTGAACTTGAGCAATGAGGACATCTGGCTCATTTTCTGGCACCGTAATATTTTGGATCGGCACATCAAAATATGGGACTTCATCGGAGACGTCTTGTATCAAAATGGTGGCAGTTGCAGTGGCGGAACGCTCTGGCTCACCATCATCCCGAGCTTCAATGATCAAATAATGCACGGACTGCGCTTCAAAGTCCAGGCTAGGATATAATAATAAATTAAATAAATTAAGGGAGTTTTTTTCAAAGGACGTAAATGCTGAATTAATGATGAAAATTGTCAAAATAAAAATACTTAAATAAGAATGAAATGGTCATAATTAAGGAGCTCCTTTGGTTAGTGGAAGCGTGCCCCACTCTCGATGTTTAGGGCACGAATTCGACTCCCGAGAGGGAAGGTTAAATTTGATTAACCTCATTAGAAAAGTATTATTGGATAATTTTAACGCTATAACACTCGAACACATCCCCGCGAATATCTAACTTAATAGTATAAAATATTCTTTATAAAAATAGTTAAGGAATAAAAATGTGATATTTTAAAATGCAATTGGTTAAAGTCATAGAAGAGTATTGCTCATTATATAATTATATTACTTCACTCGCGTCTGTTGAGGAGTCACCACATTAAGAGAAAAGATATTATCCTTAAAAGCATGAGGGGCTTCGATTCATGCCATTTATGATTCCTTTGAATGCACTAATATCTCATATATTTAATTAAATGCAACAGTCAGTCATATTTATGGAAGTAATGCATTTTTATCTTGTTTCATACTCTCTGACAATAGATGGATCATAAATCTGATTACAAGATGTATAAAATGAAGAAAAATGGGGTAGCAACTGAAAACATATAGTTAGGGGTGAGGTTGCGAGAGCCTCGATTTTATCATCTTTAATTATTTTATAGATGTTATGTTTTGACCATTTTTTTATATATTTATATGACTTTGTGATAACTCCCTTTTGTTATCCATCAATACAAAAATCTTACGTTAATCCTACTTTCTTTTCCATCTTATTATATATTTCAGAGTAGATGCATACTTTTGGTTGTGAATATCTTTCCGGAGTCCTCTTCAATCAAGAATGAGTCCACTTCATCCTCGAAGAAATAGCTGATGTTTCCATTGGGACCTTCGTCCTTATCGAGGGCAAGGACCCTGCCCACCAATTTCTTGGACTCCCCTTCAGAGACTCTAAATGAGTATGGGAGCTCTTGGAAAACTGGAGCATTGTCGTTCTCGTCAGTAACGGTGATTTGTAGGCTGGAGAGACCAAATTTTCCACCAAGATCTGTAGCTTTAATGGTCTGGATAAAAGAACGAAGAATAAAGCTTACTCTAATCATAATGTTTATTTTTAATCAATAAATATTTTTGTTAAATATAGTAAAAAATGTCATAATAAATCAGTTTTAATGCATACATTTTTTAATTGGTTTATTTAGGTATGTATTTGTTTAGGGATAAAATACCAGAGACGTATGGATTAAGATCGAGTCTTTGATCCCTGGCGGAACTGAATGAAAAGTCTTAGCCCATAACTATCAAGAAAAACCACTTAACCGTGTATTTTATTTTATTTTTATAACAGACGGACATCTTATATTATTTATTATCATACACAGTGGCAGAATCTTATACGACCTAACAGAGCACCGTTCAACCAACGTTACGTTTCGAACGAAACGCATTCAATTCCTTTGACTGATTGCTCTTTCTTTCATCATAAGGGTTGGCCCTCTATATCTTCAATACTGTAAATATTTAGTATACAAGATATTTTGGTCCAAATAAATCAAATAGTTTTCATGCGTAATGTCCTGCAATTTTAGCAAAAAGTTATTAAATATCAATCACATGTTTTGGCTACGAATTTTTGAACTCCAAAGCAAGTTTGCTTATAAAAACGACACTATAAGATAGATAATAATCTGTTATAAGTTTCTGATCTTACCATATTATATTTCGCTATATTCTCTCGATCCAAAGCACTCATGACACGAACCACTCCTGTTGACTCTTCCATCTAAAAAAAAGAAGCTAAATTTACAATTGTGCATTTACTTTACAACTTCAACAAACGACGTTGATAAATGTATAAAAGCAATTTTTTATGATACCAATGGAACTTCAAGCTTTTTTTTTCTTTGGGATCATTATTCCAAACCATTTTTTTAAAATAAATTTAATGTGTAATTACACAAAATATAAAAAGTAATAAAACAAGTTCAAGCAATAAAATAATTTTATTAATTTATTCCTTAGATTATGAATGTAAGTGCTATTTTAAAGTTGTGGTTTTTGTTTGTTCTTTTGTGGATGTATTTTATTGTTTTGTGTTGATTTTAAATTATAACATCGTTTATTTATTTTTATTGCATTCAGGCTAAATTCAATAATTTCATTATTATCAGGGAGACAACAAAAAACATTTATAATTACATTAAAGTGTCCCAGATCATTGCCACCAATGATGCTATATGACAAGGGACTCTTCTCCGGATCTCGCGCCCGCGTCTCCACAACGGAAGTGAACTTTGTCGCTCCCTCGCTGATATCTGCGACATAGAGAAATCGATCAAACATTGGATCATGCAAATTGGGCCGTGGTCGAATGTGAACCCGAACTACGGCCACGCTTGAGAGTCCTCCATTGTCTTTGGCCATTATGGAAATGGAGTAAACTTCTCCATCGTTCATGGGGGCCACAACCTCAAGGAGTCCAGTCTTGGGATCCAGACTGAACTTGGAGGCACCGTTATTGGATACGCCCAGTAGCTTGTAGACGACAAATTTGTCGGAGTCCTTGTCTGTGGCGTTCAGCTGTGCCACGACGCGACGATTGGAGCCGGCGATGAGAGATACGTCACTGAGTGGAGCAAACACTGGAGGGTTGTCATTCATGTCGCGGAGATGGATGTTCAGCTGAAGAGGAGAGGAGGACTTGAAAGGCTCGGATTTCTCTCTCACGAATATCTATAATAAAAAGGAAAATAATGTAACTAAAATTATTGTTTGTCAATTTCAACGTTGAGTTCAGGTAAGGTATGTTTGATCAACCTCATATTAATTAAAACCGTAAGTTTGAAATCTGTGTTTTAATTTTATCACCCTTCTTCATATCCCAATGGATGTAATCCCATCGAATGATCAAAAGAAATGAAATATTTGGGTTCATAAAACGAGTATTTGAATTTACAAAAATATGATAATTTAATGAAAAAAAATCCAAATAAATGGCCATATACTTCAAAAAGTTAAATAAATAATATATTTGTTAAAATATATGTACTCCCTGGACGCCTATTGGTAACACCTATAATGAAATGTTAGGAATGGTTTCGACAATAAAGAAAAACACCCGTGATACCTTGACTTGGACTTATACCCAATGTTATGAAAGAAACAGCAAATTTAGACTGGATATCTACACTTATATCTGACGGGATCTCAGGATCAGCCATGATTAAATCGATGGGACGGTTGAAAGGTCGACCTTTTTTCTTGTTGATGGTGTCCAATAGTTCTTTTCAAGCCTCTATGTTTTCGGCATGAAAATGATTGGTACTGACTTTTATTAATCAGAGAATGGAACGATATTCTACTTCCCTAGCTGCTTTCCAGACAATTCTCTGGAAAGGACAACCGTCATTTTATGTTTCTTTAACAATTGACATCATACGTGAAAATCATAAAAAAACTTCTTCACAAATCTTAAAGAATCTAAAATTTTAGAACTTGAAACTTTCGACTTGGAAATCATATCTTTTCATGACCTAAACAAAAAATCTATTTCTTACTGTGGACAATTCTCTTTAAGCTTAAATAAGCAGCTGTTCACCATATAGTTCCCAAGCCCTGGCATTTAAGGATATCCTACGAAGAGTACCCCGAAGAAGAAGCAAATACAATTGTGGGAAAGTTTTTAAAAGATCTACAACTTCCTAAAACATGGATAAAAAAGGATAATGTCCTCGGTAAAAAAAGTCAATTATGGCCAACGCTTCACTGCACAATTCCAATATCATCAGGACTATTATTCTTCAATCCTCCTTGTAAGGATTGTGGCAAGCTATACAACACTGTATATCATGCTTTTTCTAACTGCCCATCTCTTGTCATGATAAGACAATTCCTTAAGTTAAATCTGAGGGGATTAAGTGAAAAATATGTAATTCCAATACTTCTATTCGGAACCACTTCTAATCCTAACAACGGCAACTCTAAATCGAAAGCCATCGAGTTTGCTCTCTCTCTAGCATCCGGAGCATGGTTGCAGAAAAACTGTCAACGGCTCAACCGCTGGATCAAAGTGCCTAAGGGCTATTCTAATGCCATCTTCGGCCTGATACCGGATCTATCTGGGACGGCTTGGAGCTACACTAGAGACACTCTACGCTTCTACTCAAACGGCTCAAGGTGAGCCTACAGTTTCTGAGACGCCTATTACGACTTTATAAAGGTTTCCGAATAGTCAGATAGGAAAACTTCATTGATTTTTTATTTAACATTTATTTTACTTTTATGAACTTTTTATACATTATATGTAATTAGTTTTAACTATTTTTGTTGCATTTTAATTTTGAATATTTTTTCTTTGATTTTATTTTGCGTGATAGATATAGTTTTATAGTTGTAGCTGCTTTGATTGATTGATTATTTTTTATGTGATTTCATTTTGTTTTGACTTTATTTTGGGTTTAATTTTAAACTATAACGTTTAATTATATATACATATCTATATAAATTAACTCTAATCGAATAAAGTCATAAAAATGGCTTTGACATATTTATTGACATGTTTGTGGGGAGAAGGAATTATGTTTGAACAAAATTTAAAGATAATAAAATATTAAGTGTTGAATGTATAGCAGCGACAACACACTTTCTTTATTGAAATCGCAAAACAATATCTTAAATAAACCCATCCAAATAAATTGGATGCACATAAAATTGGTTTTGGGGTTTATTCATGTATTCTTCTACAAAATTATACTTGATGATATGGATAACTATGACACATAGAGATATAAAGACATAGAGAGGGCTTATTGGATCCTTCAGAGGAATACGTATTTGTGTTCAATATAAACAAATCTTTCTATCTCTATGATCAGCTTACGATGACGTATTATAAATTACTTTGTTTATATTGGACAAAAAATACAGCAGAACGACGATGTTTCTCTGCTATTGAAGGGAATAAGCTCTCTATATCTTTATATATCTCTATGGTATGACAGAGAAAATAAGATCATCTGGTTGGAACTTTATCAGTTGACGGAGGAGCTTTTCCAAAACTATTAGGATTAATAAACCAAAATTCCAAGAGATCTACTGCATTCATGTTTTTTGATCACGCAAATCAAAATAGTTGTATAGGGTTGACACCCACAAAAATATTTGAAACCTGAAGTGGTAGCCTTGAGAATACTTTTCTTTCTGTTAATAACGTCCAATTGGTTAACCAATCGTTAAACAATTTTTTTGTACCTTACACGAATAGATCTCTTGTCTGAGTTCCGACTGATAAATATTATTATTTATTGTTAAAATGTTTTATTCTTGTTATAAATACTCTAATTTACATGTATGGTTGTATGTATGCATGTGTTAATCAAAAGAGAACACTTCTTCCCTTGAAATATCATTTGGTTTCTCGGTTTATGCGTTTCTTCCCCCCCCCCCCCCAGCTTGTTCGATATAATACCACGAATGCCACAAAAGAGCATATGAAACTTGATATACTCTTGTGGTGACAGAGATATATGTACGTCACCATTGCCTAATCCTCAATTCAATATTATGTAAATAAAATGTAATGAATGGCGTGTGTATTTGTAAACACTCTCTCTCAATGGAGATGTCGGTTGCCTTGGTCGATTCTTTGACTATTGTATATGTTTAAATATAAAACTGTCAGCATAAGTGTAAAAACATACTTTATTGTATTAATGGATTATAATAAGCTTTTAGTAGTCGATGTTTTTTAATACTATGATTAGTATACAGGGTCTTCCAGGTAAATCCGCACAAAGTTCAACTTCGTCCAGATCCATAAGGAGTGCAAGTAGAGCTTAGATATTGCACATGTGGGAGGTTTCGTGAATGTATCGTCGAATTGCGCCCGAAAACAAAACAAATACACTGATACGGAGATGGATCAGACCCGGAGGGACACGGTCATCGAGTTGCTGTGCGCAGGGCACCGTCCTGCAGCCATCATCAAGTTGCTCAAGTACCCCAAGAGGACGGTCTACGACATCATCAAAGAGTGGGAGGAGTCAGGGATGTCCAAGAGGAAGGAGCACAAGCCCAGGAGTGACCGGAGCTGCACGCCCACATTTGTGGACTGGTCTCAAGAGGTCCATCAAGGCCAATCCGGGACACCCATGTCCATCCTCACCAGAAAGCGTCCTCAAGACTGTCGTCGTCCCCTAAATGGACTCTGTGGCCTACGGGATCCCGTACACATTCCAGCAGGACTCGGCGCCCGCCCACAAGGCCAAACTTGTGCAGTCCTTGCTGAAGAAGAATGTGCCCAGCTTCTGGGACTTCAACATCTGGCCCCCCAACAGCCCCGACCTGAACCCATGCGACTACTACTTGAAGGGGAGTTGGAGAGGGAGGTGTGCGCCACACGCCACAGCAATATGGTGTCCCTGAAAGCCTCCATCCAGTCGGAGATGAACAAGCTGGATCCTGCAGAGGTCTCCACGGCCTGTAGGAGGTTCAGGCGTCGTTTGGAGGACATCCTTGAGGCTGAGGGTGGCCATATTAAATAGTAATCTTGTATTATGTCTAATAAACAACTTTTTATTCAAAATAGGTATCACTTTTGTTCCCATTTTGGATCTGGAGGATATTGAACTTTGTGCGGATTTACCTGCAAGAACCTGTATATCTCTATCATAATTGATAATTTATTATGCTATAAGCATACCCAGGTATATTAAAAAACACGGTTTACTCAATATTGTAATAACTATTCAATATATTTTTGATATAAGGTAGATGTTGTACGTTTCAATGTCTGGTATTTTTGATTTGCACATTTGTCATAAAGTTCATTCATCCATTTAAAACAACCATTATAAAATTAAAATTGCACTTAGTCTATAAAAAAATTCCAAAAAGATGGAAAGAAGTTATTTTTTTCTAGACTAACCTTTAAATAACTCGACTCTATTGTCGATCATTCTTTGAACTACTTGTGATCCTCTCTTTTGCTAATTAAAGAGCCTAGCCTATCAACTTAGCCTTATGATTCGTCGGACATTACCTTTAGGGATGAAAGGAAGTGTATTTCATTGAGGGAATTAATGAATTAGTATCAATTATGTAATTAATCTATCATTAAAAGCTCTCAAGGCCATTTGGAGTATTTATTTAACTGGATCAAGTAAACACGCTGTTCATACAGGATATAATTAAGCCTATCATAAAACAATGTATTGTTGTTTCATTAAGTCTTAGGACTATGGACATTACTTTTTATAGAAAATAAATATATTCACCCCTTTCTCAAAGTTAATAAATAATAGGGCCTTTAATATATACAATATACATCTTATATCACAAAACTACCTTTGGTTTAAAGAAGCTTCTTAGACATTCCTTGGTTTGTAATTACTAGGAATGGAAATCTGGAGCTTAGCCTTGATGCTTACAGATTCACTCACTGTTTTTGGCTGTGAAAAAGAGAGAGGGGTAAAAAGAGGGATAGAAGGAAAGAGAGAGAGAGAGGAGAGAGGGGGGGGAAAGAAGGGAGGAAGAAAGAAAAGTTTCCTTCCTATCCCTCTCTCTTTTCACGGCCAAAAACAGTCAGTGAATCTGTAAGCCCAAGGCTAAGCTCCAGATTTCCATTCCTAGTAATTATATATACTCAATAAAGTAAATAAAGAGCACGAAACTACGTTCGGTGAAAAGGAACTTTATGTTGCATATAATTCCATTGAGGAACTTATTTTATTTGTTCAAACAAATAAAAAAACATTGATATATTATAATCACCCTTTTCATATCTTGTAAACGCTATCCCAAAATTCACATTCAGGGTACAGACATCAAGGGTATAAATAATTATTAGTATGAAATGTTATAAAATGGATTATCATTCAGGGGTTGATAAGTTCCATATAATTGCTTGGTATTGTATGCTGGTGAGTATGATATATATATCTTACTTAGTTTATTGAAACCTTGTCTTTTTAATGATACTGATTAATAATTACACTTTCAATTAGATACATAAATACACGTTAAACCAGAAACCGAGCAACGAGCAATCTTGAGTTATGATCAAGGAACGCACACTTGGAACGTGATTGGAGAAATAGTTGTCTCATTTTACTTTTGGTTGTGGTGTTGCTTAAGTGTCTTTTCGCCTGACCTCAGTGAATGACAATTTAAATCGTTTAAATTAACTAGTCCAAAGTGGTTATAAAATAATAATAATCAAATAGCGAAGCTTTCAACACTTATGGTAAAAATTATGTTATTTTATCATCATTTACAATAAATAGATCCCTGCTATCATGATAATAATTAATAAAATAGACTAATGGGTTGCCAACTGTTTTTTTTATGTACGATATGTTAGCAAGAATACAATAAAATAATGCTTATTATTATTGGTTCAAAAAAGAGATGGCCAATTTTTTTGTTCTTGTTTAAGAGTAAGTAATGTACGGAGGGAAAGAATAGTGCTTCACTGTAAACGATACTCTCTTAAACAAAATAATGAGATGCTTTGTTGGACCTCTAAATCACGTCGCATTGCTTTCAAATTTATATGCCATATATTAAGTAACTGATCACACCTTTATACTACCAAAACGTGAATCTGGATCAAAAGTGCATTTTGATATAAACCTAATATATATATTATATATATATATAAAGATATATTCTTTAAAGGTATGATTTTTTATTATGCCAAATTCGAAATACTTATATATTTTACTTACTTGAAAAGTTAAGAACAGGCTGAAAGGGTGGATCTCTATCGATGTTTCCCTTCTTCACAATTAGAAACCATCTTCATCCACTTCGAAAAAATTGGACGTCATTTCGATTCATAGAGCCCGAGAGACAGAGGCTCCCTCCCATCGCCCACATCTCCATCCAAGACCTAAAGCGTATCCTTTCTCCTTCCGAGTCCGTGACATACGTCCCGATCCCTACCTTCGTCCACAATCCTCAGATGCAGAGGCTGAGAGAACCGGAGGGTTTTTATCCTCTGCCACAACCCAAATGCTCAGCTTCACATCCGCATACCTCCCACTAACTTCAGTGGCTCGAACAGTCAGCTCAAAATACTCGTGTTCCTCTCGATCAATGACCCGCTTCTGCTAAACAAATCCCGTCTCCGGAGCAATATTAAAGAACTCTTGCAGCTCTTCATCTCCGTTCACAAAGGAATAAGTCACTTGAGTTCGAAGCGTATCCTGGTATGATGCTTGGATTTTCCCTGGCTCAATGCGTAGGCTTGATACGGGATAGCCGCTTATGACCTCTGCCTGGAACCCTGGGGGGCTAAATGCTGGGGTTGATCATCACTGTCTGTGACTTTGACTGTGAGCGTGGTAGTTGCGGAGAGGCGATCCTCTGGATTCACTGCTCGGTCCTAAAATCAACAAAAGAAGATAGCTATATTCGATAAGTTAGGAACCATAAAATCATCTTTTAAGAGTTATTTATTTAACTTCATACGCTAGTTGGTTTTGATTCAGGGAAATTAATTGATTACAACAAAAGTGGATTTTTTATATATTAGAATTCGTCAAATTGCCCTCTAATAGACTTTTTTTAAACATTTATTTGTATTCAAAGTTGTACCTCGTATAAAAAACAAAAAAGAGCATTAAATATATAGGAGACAAAACATATATGGTTGAACCCTTTATGTGGTGTCAGGATCAAAATTACTTGAATCAGATATATCAGGGAAAAATTGCATCATAACTTTTCATTAATTTAAATTT
>CP045907.1:13238603-13256985 GCA_013387185.1 Caligus rogercresseyi
GTGGGAAGAATTTATCCACCGGGACAATTATGTCCTCGCCGGCCTTATACAGTCCTCAATATGCCATTGGGAGGCTGCCAATGGCCGTTTATGTTTCTTGAGGCCAGCGGCCCACAGGAATAGTCCCGTACTCCCGCCGGCCACTCTTAATGTATTATATATATAGATACATAACATAAATAAAATAGCATTTATTAAACTGGGGGGAAGCCAATAAAATAGTTTTTGTATTGCCAAATGGCATCCCAAATTTGAAGGAGATAGAAACTATCAAAGAGAATATAACACTCTATTTCTTCGCAAAAAAACATAAGAGCCGCTTTATGTATGTGTGTGTGTGTGTGTAGTTTGTGTAATCAATTTTTTTCTAAATATAAATAACAAATCAGATTTGATGGCTTAAAATATGAAATACAAAATTATTAAGACATTAATCTATAACAAATATTAAATCATTCACTAACTCGCAAAATATATATATTAGGATGTTTTTCCTTCATAAAATATATATGTACAACAAAACAGAAAAGTATACATTAATATATAAACCGGAGTAGTACGTAAAATAATTATTAGGATATTAGGATTGATTGAAATTTCACTGGCTTGAAATGCCAAATGAACCACATTTTTAGGATTTCAAATATTTTATGGATAAGGAGAGGAGTTAGTGGTTTGAAAATATTTAAATTATAAAATATTAGCAGTGCAGTGATGGGGAGAACACTTTTTTACTTTCTGAAGCATTTTAATCTCTGCAACCCTGCAATTGGTAGGTATATACTCTACCAATTTTCGTTCTTTTAATAGCAAAAGTAACGTTGAATCATTTATACATGATAATCATTCATAATATAAATGACAAATTAATGATTTTTTATAATATGTTTGGATAGAAAAAGGCTTACTTAAAATATAATATCAAGATATATGAATATAACATATATATATACTTATCAGATCACAAAAAACAATTTCATTACATTGAAATGGCATGACAAAAGTATTGATCCCATGAATATCTTTGATTTTAAACCTAATTAGCATAATTTTTTATATTTAATAATACCTCAATTATATTATTTTTAATTATTTATATTATATGGCATTTCTGTTCTTTTTTTATGACCAAGTATTGACTGATGACTTTGTTAAGGCCTTGGTATACCAAACTATACGCAAAAGTATGTGTGTGTAATCGAGTATTTTGCCATGGGGCACATTAGTTACCTCCGCCGAAGGAGGTATTGTTTTCACTGGCGTTTGTTGGTTGTTTATTTGTTTGTCAGCAGGATAACTCAAAAGTACTGAACGGATTCGAATGAAACTTTGTGGAGTTGTTGGAAATGCCAGAAGGAACAAGTGATTAAATTGTGGCATCTCTAAGTGCTTTTTTAATAGGCAAAATGAGCAAAATACTAAATGAAAGGGGTCTCCATTCAGGGAGTAGGAAAGAACAAAACTCTAAAAAAATATTCATTGACGTATTATTGTTCATATATCAGCTCAGGACTAGTTAACCCAGTGACGTAGCTTAACTTCTTCCTCTTCTCGTCTTGAGTGCTTTTTAATATGCAAATGAGCTAACAGAGAGGGAAAAACTGATTAGAGATAGAAAATCGGGCGTGTGAAAGGGAGAATGTTTGATTGGGAATGTTGTGGGGATCGGCGGAGGTACACACTCTCTGAGTGTATTATGCTCTAGTTTCACTGGCGTTGGTTGTTGGTTTTGTTGTCAGCAGGATAACTCAAAAGTACGGAATGGATTCGAATGAAACTTTGTAGAGTTGTTGGAAATGCCAAAGGAACAAGTGATACAATTTTTGCATCTCAGAGTGCAGAATTAAGACGCAAAACGAGCTAAATACTAATAAATATTTCAAGTTAGCCTACTCTGTCAATAGATGTCGCTGTGATGTATAATAGGGTGCCGGGAGTGTCTTCCTCTCGGAAATGTCCGTCGAGGGGAACCCTCCCCCGTCCCTCTACGCGCCCCAGTCGTGAAAAATCCGCCTCGAAGGCTCATAAGGACCCCGTGACGGCGGAGGTTTGCACTCTCTGAGTGTATATATGCCTCTAGTTACATTGTAATAGTTTAAAAATAAATGAATAAAAACAATAAAATAATAAAAACAAATAAAAACAAATGCCCATGCAGAATGGATTATATGGGGACGCTGCGTCCAATTACCCTAGCTGCGGTCATGGCAGTGTGAAGGGTCGTGGCCGACCACAAGGCCTTTAAACAAGTTCCACACTAACATTGCGTGGCATGCAAAAGTAGTGTCCCCTCCCAAGTGGGTACGCCACTGGAGGGTGGACTCCTCAGGATGGGGAAAACGAAGTCCCCAACTGCCGCCGCCGCCCCCTCGTTGGAGTAGAAGCATTTCCAGGTGTCAGTGTATTATTCAAAGCATTGGTAATGATCGCATAAACGTATTACAAGTGTTCTTCTTAGTCATTATTCATCAAAATATCCACATAAGAAGAAAAATCTTCATCATAAATCCATCATTGTCTATAAAGCTGCTGCATGTTTTTTAATAGATCAAGGACGACGGTACTTTTTTTTTTTTTGTTTGACAAACACTTTTCCTCATTCGAAAGGGTAAAAGCTGAGTTGTTGTTGTTTTAAAGCGTCTTCATCTGAAAGTTCATGTGTGTTCTTATGTTTAATAAGCGCACATAAACTCTTCTAAATTGCATCAAGTCAAAAATAGCGTGCTTTCAATTATGAGTCAGAGTTGATTGTTTATAGAGAGCAAAACATATTGAGGCATAAATAGGACATATTTATGTACATGCGTGCTAGACCAAAAGGGTCAACTTCTAAGAGGAAAAGAGGATTGTAGGTTGATGTATTATTACCTTGCCGAAGGAGATATTGTTACCTCCGCCGAAGGAGGTATTGTTTTCACTGGCGTTTGTTGTTTGTTGGTTTGTTTGTCAGCAGAATAACTCAAAAAGTACTGAACGGATTCGAATGAACTTTGTGAGTTGTTGGAAATGCCAAAAGCAAAAGTGATTAAATTTTGGCATCTCTAAGTGTTTTTTTAATATGCAAAATGAGCAAAATACTACTACTAATAATAATGAAATGGGGTCTCTATTCAGGGAGTAGGAAAGAACAAACGCTAAAAAAATATTCATTGACGTATTATGTTCATATATCAGCTCAGGACTATGTTAACCCAGTGACGTAGCTTAAATTCTCCCTCTTCCCGTCTCTGAGTGCTTTTTTAATATGGAAAATGAGCTAACAGAGAGGAAACAATGATTAGAGATAAAATCAGGCGTGTGAAAGGGAGAATGTTTGAATGGGAATGTTGTGGGGATCGGCGGAGGTACACACTCTCTGAGTGTATTTATGCCTCTAGTTTCACTGGCGTTGGTTTTTGTGTTTGTTTGTCAGCAGGATAACTCAAAAAGTACGGAACGGATTCGGATGAAACTTTGTGGAGTTGTTGGAAATGCCAACAGGAACAAGTGATTAAATTTTGGCATCTCTGAGTGCAGAATTAAGATGCAAAATGAGCTAAATACTAATAAATATTTCAAGTTAGCCTACTCTGCCAATAGATGTCACTGTGCTGTGAAATCGGGTGCCGGGAGCGTCTTCCTCTCGGAATGTCCGTCGAGGGGAATCCTCCCCGTCCCTCTACGCCGCCCCAGTCGTGAAAAATCCGCCTCGGAAGGCTCACAAGGACCCTGTGACGGCGGAGGTTTGCACTCTCTGAGTGTATATATGCCTCTAGTTAAGAATGATTTTAGTTTTTCTAAACTTACTAATTAAAATCATTTTAGTTTTGGCTACTCGATTTCACTTATATGTCTTGTCGTCGGCCCCGCGTGGCTTATGTATCATCCACTCATCATTAAACATATGAATTAAGCTTGAATTTGTCTACCTCTAATAGTCAGAGAATCCATAAAAATGATATTGAAGGAATCCAAGGACTCATAAAAGTCATGGATCAAAGTCCATGAGAATAAACATATTCTTTGTCGGGGAACGAAGATGTCTCTGGAGGATTATATTGTAGGACAATTAAATGTTTATGCACTTTTAATGATATGTTTATTAATAAAGACAATAGTTACTAGATAGGTGACTACGGCTGATATAGGATTAGGTTCAAGTGAGATGTGTATTCTAGGACCTAAACAACAAAATATTCTTTGTGTCTGAAGGATTATTATCGCTCTGAGTCGTTGTTTGTGCGCCTATAGCACCAAGTGAAGTGATGACGTATTTTAGATACCAACTGTATTTCATTTTCCTTTCTTTCAACCATTCACGTTCTCAAAATAGTCCCAGTATGATATCTTAGATATTTTTTTTTTTTTTTTTTGCTATATGGTTCGATAGAATTGCATCCGATAGTATAAATAAGCATTATAGCGTTATAGTTTAGTCTATCGAACTAGGATCTTATCATGAGGTAGACCAAAAATGACCATCCCCGCTCGGGATTCGAACCTGCGCCCCCAACATTGAGAGTTGAACACGCCTTAACACGCACGGCTATCGAGCTCCCTTTTTGTATTTTTATAATTTGTAAAACACTATCACTATAAATTTGCAAAAAAATACAATTAGTCTCTAATACAATAAATGCTTATATATTAGTTCGATATATAATAGATTGGATTTACATCCACGAAGCAAATCGTCTGGTCTACAAGTGGAGGTCACAAAAAAATCAATAGAATCTTAAAGTGAATCCTGATAAACATAAGATTTCTTGCTGTTATTTTGTATGTATGTATTTGCAATGACGTCATATATAAAGTATCTTTACATTTCCGGCCATCTACTACAAGGAAAAAGAGGAGTTTATGTTCTGGTGTATGCATCAACTTATATCCTTATGTCAGAGATAAACTATGCATTTTGTTTTTTATCCTCTAAGGTTTATTTTGATCATGGACCAGCATATAATAGAGCACTCAATGAAATAACTGAATGTTTAATCAAGTGATAAGGTAACTTATCTCTGACGTCATGGTAAATTATTGCATACAAGATTGTAAAAACATACCAACTCTTAGTCAGTGGTATCGACGGTAAGGCTGCACAAAGTTAAATACAGATAACATCGTCTTTATTATCACAAAATATAAATTGAATTGATTCAAAAAGTTGACATGAATCTTCTTTTAGTAAGGAAGAAAGAAAGACGATTCAAGAAGAACTACTGCTTCAAGCAGGAAGAAATTTTGCGTCAAGAATTTGGGTGGCTTCTTCTACTAATACCACTTTATGCCTCTTTCATCACTACTCTTTATGACAGAGAATAAATTACTTCAACAAATTTAAGGAATTGTATTAGCATAAAACATATCTACATATCAAAATTCAACTTCAGTGCCAAAATCAACATGATAGTTAACATCTTTTCAAATTTTTCTTCGAATAGATGATGTACATCTTCTAGTCCTTCCAAATTGCAGCGCCTCAATGAGCATAAGCAGCACTAATGGTATTTGATGGAATTGTACAATTTAGTGGCGCCTATAAGGACATTCATATTACAAATGCTTTTACTTGAAACGGTAGAACGTACACTACAACATCATTTGATAGCTACAGCCATTTGAATCACTTACTTTATAACATCATCAATTGAATCAAAAGCACAACAAGTGTGATTTATCCACGCCTCAGAACGACCTTCCAGCAGTTTGATCTAATAGCAAAATAATATAAAAATATGTGACTTCGTCACCACTCCATAAATTACTCGCTCCATAAACACATTATGAATTATTTATACAGTTAGCCGCATACGTGGTCAGTGAATATTTAATTTAATGCAAGTAAAAAACAACTTATTATTGAAAAAAATCTTTCGAAGTATATTTCATTTCTATAACTCATAAACCGTGTAATATATATATATATATATATCCATACCAAATTGAACTTAAAATGCTTATAATTTTGTTCATGATTTCTTTAAATATATGGTGTAATAGCAATGAATATAAACAAATATTAAAAAATATACATCCTTATACTCCACTTTTCATTTCGATTTGTTTTCAACACCAAAAAAACCAAAAAAAGTTCGAGGGTGAATGACTCAACAGATCTTTCGTCCTTGCAATACATTCACTGCTTATTTAGCTGAGCTTTTAGTTGATAATAAATGTGTTTAATGATTACAAATGAAGCCTATTAATCCTAATATGTGTCACTTGCTAACAATTAAGGCCAAAACATCTGTATTGAAAATATTAAACTATCCTCAATTTAGAATATTCACTACATATAAACGTGTATTGTTTAAGCAACATGTACGGCTAAAATGTTACTATGAACATACTGTTATTTTTTTAAAGAATGCATGATAATTGTTATTGATCTGATAAGTTTTAAAATACTTGATATCTTAAAACGCTATATTAGTCAACTGATGGCCCAACAAAAAAAACTTTAGCCATGTGCGTTAAGGCGTGTTCCACTCTCAATTTTGGGGACACAGATTCGAATCCCGATAGGGAAGGCCATTTTTGGTCTACCTCATTAATAAGATCCTAGGTTCGATAGATACTTTTAATGCTATAATGCTTATTTATATCCAGTTGGATTCATTCTATCGAACCATATATACAAAAAAAAATCATTTATGTATTTTGGTAACTGCCCTGAATAGTTTTACTCTGTTTTCTGTATAATTTTAGTTTATTTTATTTCTATAATGTATAAAATTTTCACAGCTTACCAAATGGAATATGTTTAACAGGAAAAAGACTTTAAATAATTATTAAAGAGGAATTTTATTTTCAGGATATGAATCGTTGAATTATAAAGCGAAAGTCTTGGTAGACTTTCGTTTTTTAATTGAACTGAAATGATACATTTTTCTTTATATGAGGGAATTTATTGTTTCTTTTAATAAACAAAGTAGATACTTGATAGCTTTTTAACTGTTCATACTGATGTTCAAATGATATATATTTTTCTTTAAAAACCACCGACCTTTAAATAATACCTGGATGCTCAACAGAGAAAAAAAATCAGTCCACTAAAAGAGTCTTCATAACTAAGATGGCTTCTGCGTTTGGTGAAACAATTTTAGTTGTTTTGAGAATATACAAAAAAGGAAATTCAGCAATATGTCAGTGATGTCATCATAGTAATGAATGACGTCATTGTATATTACTTTGTGTATCATTAGCCTTTTTTCTGTTCCTTCAGACTTAGACTTGACCCCTCAGGGGACAATAACAATTTATTCCTCTTTTTTCATCGACATTAATAATACATATTTCAAAATAAAAGGGCATACGTGATGCATTTTCTAAAGCAATGCTTGAGAAAGTAAGAAGATGAAAAAAAAAAACCTCATTTTTCTATTTGTAGCTATTTTTACTTCATAGCAATGAGGACATAGATATTATTCATCGATATTTGCTTTTATAATCAACTGACCAAATAAATCACAACAGAAAACTATAAAAGAGGGCTTATATTTTTTCATATTAAACCTTCGAAAAAGACAAAGTGCTTCAAAAAATGTGCAATTGATTTCTAAAGCTGTTGAATAATTTATTTAGATGATGAGCAACCATTTCTATTAGTAACAATAGAATATCAAACGGTTCATATCTGACATCGTCTTACCGTCATCCTACAAAACAATATTTTGTTTGCCCCTCATTTCCTTTATATATTAGTGCTTATGAAATAATAAAGCTGAGGATACCAACTATTGAAGTTAGATTTATTTTTACAGGATTTTTAAAGGATGATTAAATGTTCAAAAGTGCATTTCCTACTAGTTTATTGAAAATTTAAGATCACAAAAATGTAGAACATCTTTCATGGAATACTAAACGCTTGTTTTTGCATATAAAGGCATAGAGAGCTTATGGATTCTTCAAAGAATGTGTCATATTGCCCAATATAAACAAATCTTTCTATTTCAATGATCAACTTACGATGACGTAGTAACAATTAATTTTTTATATGAGCAATAGCGACAGCTGAACGATGTTTCTCTGCTATTGAAGGGAATAAGCTCTCTATATCTTATATCTCATGTATTCACCACCCTGTGGGGCAGTAGCCAGTTTGGAATAAACTGACGTCATCAAAACAACACTGAATACATTTTCCCTTTGATCATCATAGTTGGATGCACTGGGCCTATAGAGCTCCTGGCTGTAGTAATAGTAGTATCTCCCTCCCTGTATTCCTAAAGGGTAAATCGCTCTATGGTTTCTCGTATTTTGTAAAAATATGTTCATTTAAGAAATGACGTCACATAAAATATGGCTCCTATCAGCTGCCCACTCTGACATTGCTCTTCCCTTTTAATTCAGTCTATTGTGTCTCACGTTTGCAGGTTCAAACTCATTGAAAACCCCATGCCTGTGTTTATTGATTTACATTTTGAATAAACATTAGGAGCCTAAGCCTCTAAAGATAATAAAAAATATATATTTTAGATAAATACACAAAGAGTAAACAATAGATTACTAAATTTAGCAACAAATGTCTACACATGTGTGCTATGTAATCCATATTTTAATGTTATTTTATTTAAGCATACTCCAATGAATTATTCGATCTTTTTTATATTTTGAATGCGTGTTAAATTGTTGTAACATTTATTATAAATAGTGTGTTCTTATGATGATATATTCTTATGCCGCATGAGGATTTTGTCTATTTTTTCATATTCATTTCGTATGGATAAGTGGTGCTTTTTCAAGAAAGGAAGAGTAAACATATTAATATAAACAGTTAAAATTCTATAATAAAATTCGTTTCCAGCTGTTGATGAATAATCATGTATGTAGAGAGAGAGAGAGGAATATCATCTTATTCTCTTGTCATCCGTGACGTCATTGTGGAATCCTTTGAATAAACTCCTCCACTATCATCTTTTGATATTTGTGATTAAATAAAAGCAACGGCTTATTTATATCTTGTCGGATGCAATTCTATCGAACCAATTAGGCAAAAAAATATAGCAACGTCTTATTTATTAATGAGGGGACGAAGACTGTTGTTTTTTGTTTGCTTATATCTGTCGATAAATAGATCATTACTCGAATATAAGACGTAGCAAAAAAGATAGGAAACAGTGTTATATATAGTTATCATTATATGTATATTAGGCACTTTCAAGAATTCACTTTACATCATGAACAGCCGATAAATAGTACTCTAAAATGATGAAAGGCTCTTTCTTTCTTCTTTCTTGCTCTTATTTTATGGTGATAGTTTTTGCAATGGAACTTATAAACGTATCACGCAACCTCAACCCTCTGGTCGATATTCTTGAAAAGTTCCGTAAAATATATTTTACCTAATGACGATTTTGCCTATTTTCATCACCGTGCATTTGATATCATATACAATATGAACAAATAAAACGGATCGTCTTATTTACTTAAATAACTTTTATGATTGTTTAGTATTGTCATAAATTATTTAAATTAAAATCCACTAATTAATGTGATTGATATTAATCACTTATCCGATATTGGAAGGATATGTAAGACAAGAATAACAGACTTTTTTGATTATCATTATGTAAGCTTTTAATGAAGCTAGTAGACCGTTGAACTTGTTTAAAGTTCATATCATTTAATGAGGCATGCCTTCAAGTTCAAACACTACATGCTGTAGTTAATTATGAGGGTTTCACAATTTTTATGAGAGTTTTTTATGTTTGGAGGGTCACATTCATTCAAGAAGACAATATTTTATTAAGTTCAATTAGTTGTTTTATTAGGAAATGTTCAAGAGCGTCTTAGTTGAGCAGGGGCCTTCAATACTTTATCATGTCACTTATAAGAATTTGTTATTTGTACAATAAACATTAAGGTCTTTTTGTATTTGTAATTATGGACTTTTGAGCTCCGTCTGTCAAAAACACGGGGTGTAAAAAATGCTAAAAAATCATATAAGGTGTTGTTTTACTCTATAAAGCTAACTGTATACGAAACGAAATGTGACACAAATATAAGTTCATAACTCTTATAATGTATTATTTCGGAGCTAAGAAAATGGAATTTTCCCTTGGTTAAAGTAATATTAACATTATCAAGTGAAGCTTTCTAAGATATGCCATTACTTTGCACTTCATTAGCTTAATCTTTGGGTACGGTTACTTTGAGCTAGAGCTAGAACAAAGAGAAACCACACTTCAACACGGCCATCGTGCTAACATTCCTCACAAACCTCTCTATTATTGTACTTATTATAGAAGAAGAAGGAAAAAAAGTATTCGTCATCCAGAGTGCTCCTGCCTTGTTCTTATTATTGTTATTGTTTACATTGATTCATCATTGCTTGGGATCAAATTTCTCGAATGGGAGTGGACGGGTGGCATGATTCCAGTCATAATATTTGCCCCGTCTCGTCTCGTCCTCCTCCTCAATGATCGGAGGAGAGAAGAGACGTTTGGGAGCTCCTTCATCAATGTGGTCGCTCCTAGCACTGACTCGGCTCATGAATATGTTCAACGGACTCACGGATCCAGATTCTTCTATAATAAGTACAATAATAGAGAGGTTTGTGAGGAATGTTAGCACGATGGCCGTGTTGAAGTGTGGTTTCTCTTTGTTTCTAGCTCAGGTAGGAGATCAAAGTAACCGTACCCTAATCTTTATCATATGGTATAGAGAAAAAAATGTTGCTCTTGCTAACTAACAAATAAAAATATGTTTTAGTTGGTAACGCTGGCTTCTTTGCTTTATACGTCTTTTACTCAGAGTGATGATCCATTAATCGGGAGATATGAGCAAACCATAAAGGTTTTGAAGAGTTTTTTAAATTAATTAATAGTAATAACATGATATAGTGCTCCAGTATACACAAAGGTCTGACAAATGCCATGGATTGAGGCCCACGAGTAGATACAATGAGTATTTTGAGGATGACGATATTAATTTCTCTAAATTTATGTTCACTCCTCAACAGCTGTGAGTGATTGCATACTACCTACTGTTTCTGCATTCTTATTCCCTCTCTTTATCTCTCAACCAATCACGTTTCAAAAAACCTTTTAACCTTGAAGAAAAATCATAAATTATTTTCCTTTTTCTATGCTTTTTTCGAAGTTCATATTAAAAATAGCCAAATTATATTTTTTGGGGGTAGTGAAAGCGTATAGATCTCATGATTATTTTTGATGATGTAAGTGTGAATAACATTAGTAATGCTATTCACTGTGAAAAATATTTGTGGGCTTATGAAAACAACCAATACGGACATACCTTTCACTATACCGTTCTAGTCCCTATTGATTTATATTGACATAAATAAAGATTATTGTGACCCATCAATCGAACGAATCCAGTAGCCAATGGCATGCTTTCATAAATAAAAATTAAGATGATACTTTTTACAATGTTTGTATTATTATTATTAAATAGTCCTATCATTTTGACCTATGGTCCTACGAATTCCTTAGGGGTGAACCCTACTTTTAGTCATTATGTTAGTTAAATTAATGATTGTTTGTTTTAGGGTGGGATCCAAGAGTACGAATTGATGTCGAGTCTTAAATCCAAAGTGGAGTCGAATAACGATCTGTGCCCATTCCCTAGAACACACAACCACTTTAACCATATTGTTTACTGATTGTACCTCGGGAAGCCAAATAAGTAACCAATGTTGCAATTCTTAAGAATTGCTGGTATCTGCTTTAGCTTTTGAGGATGTTAGTTAAAGCATTTTTGAGCCATCATTCTCTTAAGACAAAAGAAGTCACACTCAGCCAACATGTGATAAGACGTCTCATCAGTCTGCTGACAAAAACGACATTCACGAGTGAGAAATTGGTTCGACAATGACTGATGATATCTAAGAAAGCCATGATCAGTTATTATCTGTATTTGAATACATAGAGATTCACGACTACGACTAATCAATCGTCTTGATGCATTAGGGTCTGGCTTTGGAAGCCATAGTTTACTTTGTTTACAGGAGCTACCTGTGTCCATCGGGAGGCCCATTCTCTATAGAGACCCCTCATTGCCATGGCTGATATAAAAGAATCAATGATTTTGGATAGTGATAAAAATTTCTAGCACAGTTAAAAAACAGAACTAAAATATGTGTATATATAATTGAAATATTGCAATGTCAATCATTAAAAATGAAAATAGATCCTCCCATAAAAACCTGGCCTTCGTGGACTTTTTGCAAGGCTTTAATATTTTAAAGACATACGCTGCACCTCCCACTAAAGGAAGGAGAGTCGAAGGGAATCAGTTTGGCTGCTTCAATTCAGTATATAGCCCCTTATGTCAAAGTCCCGAGGACCGATTGCATGTAGTGGTGCTTTGCAGGAGAAGCAATATACTAGCTCATAGTTACATCTATAACCATAAAAATATTTAATAAGATTTTAAAGCATTTTTCCTTATTTTATAATTGTTTAAATGTTGTTTCTTTTTTCATTGTTAACCTTTGAGATGTTTCTATTTGTATTTTATGTGAGATTATATTCTTCCCATCAACTTTAAATCTGAACTATAATTTTATTCATTGTCTTTAAAAAAAAAATCCTGCGGTTTTTATAAGTGACTATTTTCATTATTTAATCTACATAATATGCATTATAAAGATTTAAAAAAGTAGTGCAAAGTTGTTGTTTTTTTACCAGAAGGCAAGCTTTATTTATGCTTTTTCATTTCCACAATTGCAATAGGCATAGGGACTAAGAAACACATTTAAAACAAATACAATTATAGGCAGACTTAATGACATTTTTTTAAATATGAATATTGCTATGATTCAATGATGAACGTTGAGCTTTGCATGGCGAGGCGTCGAAGCTTCTGCTGTAGACCACGTCGGATTGGTGGGCGGTGCAGGGGACCTGCTCGTTGATGATGAAAAGAGAGTAACGTCGGAGCATTTCATGCGCGTGAGGAGGACCCGTAGATGATCACGTGTTGAAGTGCCAAGTTCCAAGCTTGAGTGGATCACAATTAGTGTTGTGTCGGTCCCAATTTATTCGGTCCGGTCCTGTCCAGTCTTAGGACCGGTCCTATCGGTCCTTAGGACTGTCAGTCCTTGGGATCGGTCCTTAGGACCGTCAGTCCTTGTGACCAGTCCTTGAGATTGTCTTTTGTTAGTCCTTAATTTTTCTTAAAATGTTGAAAAAGTATTTATTTAATACGTTATAACTGCTAATATTATATTATAACAGGGCGTTAATTCTATAGCAACAAAAGGGGTTAATAATATTTATATTAGACAATTTGGATTTTTTTTCTCATAAAAGGTACTCATCGTGAGTCATAACTCATTAAATGTTTCTGTAAAATTAATGCATTCACAAAACTTTCATTTAAACCAATATAGGCTATTTTTAAGTATTTTCATAAACATCGAATATTTATTGTTGTAATAATATCCAATATTTAATACTTTTAAAAATGTTATATTTGTCATCAGATCATTGAAGATGTTATTTTCCTCACGTAAAGGATGTTTCCTTTTCATAGCATTAAGAGATGATGAAAACATGACGTAGATTATGAAGTAAAAAACATTTTTCCTTTTCTAAGGACTGACAAAAAGGACTAAATGGACTGCAGTCCTCGGTCCTTTATAAGGACCTACACAACACTAATCACAATCCTTAGCCCTACTTATTTTCGATTAACCACATATCAAATCACAACAGAGATCTCGGTTTCAGTTGTAATCAGTGTACAATATTCTTTAAATTTGTTTAGAAATACTCTTGCTTGATAATAATATCAGTGTAGAGAGGTCTCTATGTCGTGATATCAGTGCAGTCAATAAGGAACGTGATTTCCGGTTTATTAAAAAGGCTGCAGTGTCTTTAGTGTCGTGTTCAGAGTTGATGATTTCCCTAAGTTTTTCTTCTTCCTGTTTTTGTTGTTGGTGTTCCTGTTGAATTTCCACTCGTAGCCCCAGTGTCATGTTCCATGAAGGCAATATAATGAGACGCAGCTGCAACAGACTTACATTCTCAACTATAACCCCCCCCCCCCTCCCCGCTTTATTATCCAATTATGTTCCATTTAAAAATCCATAATTTCATTATTAATGCCCCAAAGTGATATCTATTTATTTTGAAATGATATTTTTTGCATTGATATCATTTGAAGTTTTTGGACTTGAACTGTTAGTATTGATTCTAGGGCAATCACCCCCCAGACATCACCCCCGGACTAGCACCCCCGACAATCACCCCCTGGACTAGCACCCCCGTGCCAATCACCCCCGGACATTTACCCCCCGTTAGTAATATTTCTTATCTCTTAAAGTCCACTTATGAAGTTAACTATGTTTTCTAGTTATTAACAAAGATGACGTCACTGGTAGTACGCAGTCCCAGTCCTTTAGAATATGTATTAATTAAATGTGCATAAATTTGCAAATTTCGTGACTTAGACCTTATATCTGAGCTACTTATGTACAACTAGACAATCATACAATTTGTAACTTATCAACTCAAGATATCTTATTATCTCATATAGGTCCTAAGCTATTTTCTAAGATTTCATCAAGGAACCACTTTCCTAAATCGAAGACTATGATCAAAAACTCATATATTCAAATAAATTGACCTATAAATTTTATTCTCAATCTATTATATTCATTTCTTCACACCCAAAAACGTGTTCCTGTGGGTTTTTTTAAAGGTATCCAAGTCCCCGTTAGTCTTCGCAAGCAGTGGAAAAGGAGATCAAGAAAGTGGTTAACCAGTGACGTCACCTTTGTTAATAACTAGAAAACATAGTTAACTTCATAAGTGGACTTTAAGAGATAAGAAATATTACTAACGGGGGGTAAATGTCCGGGGGGTGATTGTCTGGGGGTGCTAGTCCTGTTACGGTTAGTATTAAATGTCATAAATGTTCCTGTTTCGAATAATTTTCAGGATATGGATAGAGTAGGCCAATATGGGATAGCCTAAAATAACGGTATCAGTTGTATTATTAGTTAAACCAGCTCGGTGATACCCATAGAGATATAAAGATATAGAGAGCTTATTCCTTTCAATAGCAGAGAAACATCGTCGTTCAGCTGTCGCCTTTGTTCAATATAAACAAAGTAATTTATATACGTCATAATGATCACCGAGACAGATTCTATCTTATGCTCAGCTTACGATGAAGTAGGTCAAATTACTTTGTTTATATTCGACACAAAAATACAGATGAAAGGAATAGCTCTCTATATCTTTTTATCTCTATGGTGATGATACGCCAATACATTTTATTCCATAGACTCGCCATTATCCACCATGGAGTCTTGACCACAATTAGGGTCACGACATGATTCCTGGGGGTCCTCAAATCATTCAGGAAACATATTAATGGCACCTTATGAATGCGTTTGTAAAACCAAAGACGACAACAAGTGATTCATCTCAAAGAGTTATTAGACAAATCAAAATCAAATACGGAGAAGACGTAACAGCATTAAATATAGGGTATGCAATTTTTAAAACTTGAGAGCCATTGCCATTGGCAACTGTTTCTACATGGTTCGATCCTTTTATATTTACTGTCAATATTTAAAAAAAGAAAATTAACCACTACGGAATTAAAATATACTTGCATATTTGACCACCTACGGCGCCCATATGTTCGCTCTTCTGGTCCCATCACTTTGCAAATAGTTTTATTAGGTCCGCCTTGACCCAAGGATTCCATAGGTACCTTCAAAGTTCCAATCTGACCATAAATGTGGGAGGAGATAGCGTGCGGACATACAGACGGACGACGGACAGATATTGGTGAATTATTATATAGATATGGAAAGATACTCTATAGAACATATGATACATTATTTACTTTAGAGCGAATAATATGATTTTGTAAAGTATATTACAATGATTATTTCTTTGATAAAGAATGGACGAATTATATATATCTATACTAATAAAAAAGATTCCGTTCGTTCGTTCGTTTCACTGTATCTCCCGAACGGTTCATTAGATCTTGACAAAATTTTCAGTAAATAGTTTTGAGAGCTCAGGGAGTGTTTTAGTGGGGTTGCCTACTCCCGGAAATTTGTCATCGACATACTTATTTTATTCGCCAAAACGTTTTTTGTCGATTTTTTAAAATTGCCAAGTTATATTTTTTCAAACTTTCTGTGGATGATACTGAGGTGTTTTTGTTTTAGTAAAGTTTTACTGGGAAATTCGTTTTTCATATGAACACCAAAAAATAAGTTTTTTCTCGGTCCCTGTCTTTCCCCCCTAGCTTTAAGTTTTGGGGGAAACAACAACTTTTTATAGCGCAACATCGTGCTAATCAAATTTTTATAATGCCTAGAGATGGAGAGTAATGTCAATCACTCTCAACTTCTCTTGATAAAGATCTAAAGTCGCACTCTCTCTTAAGTTTTTTCTGTTTTCCTCCATCATCGGAGATCAAACAAATACTATGATTTTTAGCGCTACCATACATATATTGGGCACTCTATGTTCCCTATAAAATGACTTTAAAAATAAATTATTTTACGATGTTTAAATGCCCATCCTTAAGGATAAAAAACGGAAAAATGGCAATGCAGACCCTATGACAACTTTTTAAGGAAGTGATTTTAATATGAAAGTCATATGCAATGACATCACTGAAATTATTCGTGTGATTTCTTCTTTTTACGATGTTTAAACAGCCAGCCTTAAGGAATATAAAACGGACAAAATGGCAATGAATACTCAATGTCGACTTTTTAAGGAACTTATTTTAATATAAAAAATTTGATGCAATGACATCACTAAAATTATACGTTTGATTTTTTTCCTTCCAGACTATTGTCAGTTTGGAAATCCCGGGCAACTATTTTTTGCCGGTAACATTAATCATTTTATATTGTAGGATTAAGAAAAACCAAATATATAATTTTTCAATTATTGTTGAATTCATGATATTACAACATTTTTCTACATAAAGAAGTTGCTGATTTAAATATATATATATACATATAATATATATATTATATATAAAAAAATATTATTATAACTAATATTAATGGTAGGTTTACAAAAAAGAATACGTCAAATATTAAAAACAAAAAATTGGATTTTTTTGAAAGGATTTAATAAAACTGTATTCCTATAGATTTGCTACTATTTTCGAAGTATAATGTAGTTTCCAGGCTTATATACTGTGTGCACCCGTATCGAAAAAACCCTACTTGGTGAAGCAAGCCATAATTACTGATCCTCCCTTCTTCTTGCGGATGTTTATTGAGAATCAACACAGACATGTATATAAGTGTCTTACCCAGGGGGGATAGAGTAAAGGGGGGGGGGGGTCATTTCAGTCATTGAAGCGCGTGTCTCAGATTATTCAGTAGTTGAATAGAGTGTCGTCTGTGCATCATAAATAAGTATTGCTCCGAGTAATATTAATGAATTGGATTATAGATATTAATATGTTTAGAGGTAAGAAGATATAATACTATTGCAAACTCTTTCATTTCATATTTCATATATATATATATATATATATATATATATATATATGTAAATTAGGGCTGTCAACGAATATTCGTTGTTCGAATTCGAAAAGTACCCAAAAAGCGAATTCGAACGTGAAAATTAATATTCGAATGTTAAAAACACTTTTACTTTTTTCTAAAAAAAAGGGTTCCCCTCGACGGAAATTCCGAGAGGAAGACGCTCCGGCACCCGATTTCACAGCACAGCAACATCTATTGGCAGAGTAGGCTAACTTGAAATATTTATTTGTATTTAGCTCATTTGCATCTTAATTCTGCACTCAGAAGTGCCAAAATTTAATCACTTGTTTCTTTGGCATTTCCAACAACTCCACAAAGTTTCATCCGAATCCGTTCCGTACTTTTGAGTTATCCTGCTGACAAACAAACAAACCAACGCCAGTGAAAACAATACCTCCTTCGGCGGAGGTAAGAAAGTAATATTATCTCTGCAAAGAAGCTATCTCGGCAATACTTAAATATTTCAAAAACACTAGATGAATAGGAAACACAACATCATAAAAATATCATGCTTTAGTAGCACTATTTCACAAGCAAAACCAGATAACGGATAACATGTTTTTTTTCCTCTCTGGACGATTCTGTTTCTATGGTTATAAAGTGATGGATGGTTCGTATATCTCCATGAAAGCTTTGCTCAACGCATTATGAATCAAGGGTATTGTATTTTATGTATATCAAAGACAAGACGAGGCCACAAAACTTTTAAAAGTTATCATGGAATGCTGAACATCAAATTTTATAAATACCCGGTATGCTTATTTCATATTTTTTATTGCCTATTTGTTCGATAGAATTGCAGTATCCGATTGGATTTATAGATAAGCATTATAGCATAAATTAATCACTCGAATCTAGGACCTTCTCAATGATGGTAGACCGACCATCCCCTCT
>CP045907.1:13257085-13269611 GCA_013387185.1 Caligus rogercresseyi
TTCTTCCCCTTCCCTCGTGCGACGTCATCAAAAATTACCTCCAAGCGGAAACCAACTCTCTTTTAATATTACAATTTGATATTTTTGTACATTTTTTTCTCTATACATGTACAACCTTATTTTAACATAAATTTAGATTAACTATACACTGACAAAATTTATTTTAATAAACACATTGGCACACTTATTAAACAGTATACAGATACTCTGTTTCAAAATTACAAATAGCCTATAATATTAAATATTTGTGCTTAAAATGATCAAAATGGTAAAACATTGGAGCCGATAGAAAGTGGAGCTGGGAGCTGATTTGGTAATTCGTTTACTCGCCCTCGTGTTCCCTGCCTTATGGAAAAATTATAAAAACTTTTACCGCCAGTTCTAGGATATAAAATAGAAAGGTTTTTTGCTTATATATGTTTTGTTTATTTTGTCAAGTTATTTTATTAAAATTGTATTTTAGTGTTTTTTCATATTGGATGTTAAAATTATAAACTAAAATGTTAATTATGTTTTTACGCATTCACATCATTACCTCCGCCAAAAGAGGTATTGTTTTCACTGGCGTTGGTTTGTTTGTCAGCAGGATAACTCAAAAAGTACCAAACAAATTCGGATGAAACTTTGTGGAGTTGTTTGAAATGCCAAAGGAACAAGTGATTAAATTTTGGCATCTCTGAGTGCAGAATTAAGATTCAAAATGAGATAAATACTAATAAATATTTCATGTTAGCCTACTCTATAGATGTCAATAAAATAGATATACATTCTCTTTTTTGTGCTTGTATATATTTTCATGGACTGTGGAATTTAAAAAAATGTACTTGATTTAAAAAAGTGTACTCAAATGATCAAAATCATGTCGAAGGGTGCATCCAGTTGACATGGAATGGTCCTTATATATTTTGTGGGGTGTTTGAAATAATATATGCTCTCCGGTCGTTAACATCAACAATAGAAAGCTAAAAATAACATATGTAATTACATATTGACGTTTGAAAATCTAAATATTTGATCACATTATTAGCTTCTTACTGTTATATGAACAAGCAAAAAATTTAAATACAAATATTAGCAAATATATTCAGCTTGAAGAGTTATATGTAAATCTTACTTAATCCGGAACTATATTTTAGACAAGTGCCATAGTGTTTTTAGACTCTAAAATAGTGAATTTGGGGATTTTTTATCCTTAATTGTCAATGAGTGAGCTAACAAATGTAATCAGATAGATGATTTATACAATATAGAAAGGAATAAATGGGAATAAATATTAAACGATGTCGATTTTTTGGTACTAATAATATTGTTATAAATATTGAATCTGGATGTGTGTGTATGTTTGCCTTTTTCTCCCTTGTTCTTGTGTTTTGTAGATAAAAATAAATATATAACACCCAGAGACAATACTTAATCTAACATAATTAATCATTGTAGTTTAAAATGTCTTGCTCTGTGGTAGAAGGCATACTATAAATGTACACGCAATATAAGGGGAAAGTTATTAATTTAACACAATTTTTTTGAAAAACAACTATTAAGAGTTTTAAAATCTTCACATAGTGTCTATAACTAAAAACAAAATAAAACAATATAAAGTGCTTATATTTTTTCAACTCCTTTATTGTTTAGATGTTATATAAAATTATATAAACATAATATAAGTAAAATAAACATTATAGTTTATAATAAAAAATCTAAACGAGAGGTAAAACAATAAATAAAATATCAAATGGGTATCTATATAAAATTTCAATTTTTTTTTTGCATAATTTTAAAATATTCTTTTGATTTGGATGGATAAAATTGATGACGTTCCCCGCATGGACCCATGCGTCCTCGGTTTCGGAGGGGATCAACATTATTAAGCCTTATTACCTCCGCCGAAGGAGGTATTGTTTTCACTGGCGTTGGTTTGTTGGTTAGTTTGTTTGTTGGTTGGTTTGTCAGCAGGATAACTCAAAAAGTACCGAACGGATTCGGATGAACTTTGTGGAGTTGTTGGAAATGCCAAAAGAAACAAGGGAATAAATTTTGGCATCTCTGAGTGCTTCTTTAAGATGCCTAATGAGCTAAATACTAATAAATATTTCAAGTTAGCCTACTCTGCCAATAGATGTCGCTGTGCTGTGAAATCGGTGCCGGGAGCGTCTTCCTCTCGGAATTTCCGTCGAGGGGAACCCTCCCCTGTCCCTCTACGCCGCCCCAGTCGTGAAAAAATCCGCCTCGGAAGGCTCATAAGGACCCCGTGACGGCGGAGGTCTGCACTCTCTGAATGTATATATGCCTCTTTTGAAATTGTTTATATAAGGTGTTGGATGTAGAAACTTGGAAAATACTTGATGATCCTTTCAGTGGACGTTCCTTTTTCGTCTGCCGAGGGGTTTGCCAACGATGCTTTGGTTACCATACACATATACACTAAAACTTTTTTGAGTGTTCACTGTCTATAGAAGTCCTGTGCCTATGTTGTCCACCTCACTTTCTCCCAAAGAAAAAATAGGTACTTTAAATATTTTATAAAGTAGCAATCACTTTTTTGGTTTCCTGAAAGGGACCACCATAAACATTTTCGAAAAATATGAACATGTTACCTATTTTTAAAATTAAGGAGGATTTGAAAAGGCACATCACGAATGTATTAAATATAGGACCGGGTTTTTTATTCAACAGTTTATTTTTATGATATGTACAACAGAATACAACAAAACCTTAAGATAATATAGGAAAAATCACAAAAGTAAATATTTTAATTTACAATTTTATATTAGGGGTTGAACTAGTAAAAGCACTATTAAAAAACAATAAAATACAATTCAAAGCTCTCAATTGACAACCGTACAAAAATATATAAACATGTATATATATATATATATATATATATATATATATATATATTGAGCTTTAAAATGACACCATTTACAATTATTAAATTCTTCATCATTACCTCCGCCGAAGGAGGTATTGTTTTCACTGGCGTGGTTTGTTGGTTGGTAGGTTGGTTTGTCAGCAGGATAGCTCAAAAAGTACGGAACGGATTCGGATTAAACTTTGTGGAGTTGGAAATGCCAAAAGGAACAAGTGAATAAATTTTGGCATCTCTGAGTGCTTCTTTAAGATGCAAATGAGCTAAATACTAATAAATATTCCAAGTTAGCCTACTCTGCAATAGATGTCGCTGTGCTGTGCTCTCCTCTTTGATGAACTGGAACGCCCCCTATAATGAAAGTCTGTAGAGTTAAAGGAGCAGTATGTAGAGTTAAAAGGACAGTGCGTAGAGGGTTGGAAATGACAAAAAGACCAAGTGATTCATTTGGTGGGGATCGGCGGAGGTTTGCACTCTCTGAGTGTATACATGCCTCTAGTTGTAGATGTTGTCTTCCGGTGGATGGAGGCAAGAGAAGGGAAGTATTTAATTTCCTTCGAAGCCACAGTCCATGAGTTTATCAAAAGGTAAAAGGCATCTTCAGGTCCAGGGAAGCATGCCTTGCCACTGCATAGGAGTGCCGACCTAATATTTGACCATTGCAAAGGGTCTCCAGAAGTAATTTACTTCGCAATTAGAGCTTTATTTTGTTTTGTTGTTCAACATGGTTTATATTTGTGCGACTGGCGGATTCACGCATGATTCCATTCTTTCTTTATTAAAAAAATCTTATTTATTGAAGTCAATTGTACTTTTAAGTCGTATCTATAACTAGACTGAGTTTCGTTATACCTCGGCACCCATATAATAACAGGTTACACTATAGACCGGAGGGACATGTTGAAGTCAGCAAGAACTGATGAAGCGAATAAACAAGGAAGGAATTATACATTATTATTACTTGGCCAATCAAAATCTTAATACCTAGTCAGTAAAGTAGATGAAAGGGAAATATCAAACCCCCCAGTGAGTCAATGGTAATGAGGTAAACATTAAAGTTTTGTATTTTAAAGAATCAACAAGGCCGGATGACGTCATGGTCTTTATTGTAGGAGATTTCTATTCCCTAGTATTATATTACAATGTAGACGCCATTAAATATTGATTGAATGTTTCTTATCAGTTAAGTGGCCAGTTATTAATTAGGTCGGTGATTTAGGAGAAAAATGAAAGCTCTGTTTCGCTTGTGCACAATGCACCATTCATTTTTTCCACAACGGGAGTTGCTTGATTATGATAATATGTAATCCTTTATCTCCTTTTGGGATATCAAGTGTATAATCCTTCTTTCCCTATTATTATTGATAAAGTCGGACAAAGAAGATCATCCTCATGGAGAGAGAGCCTTCATTTTAATGACCTCCTCATCATGCTTTGCCTTATATTTTTGTATTTGTAATCCCTTGGAGAGTCTCAAGGAGTGTCTGGAAAATGAGTCTACCACTAATTGCGGGGAGATGCATGCTGGTTTTTTTTCAGTAAACCTTTTGGTGCATAGTTTACTTCAATTTACTTTCATTTTTAAATATATCACCTGTATGTAAGTCTTACCTTTGGGTGGAAGTAGCGGTGTACCGTGCATGGTTCATAACAGACTCATTCGTAGAGTATGCCACTATCTGTTGATTCTAGAAGAAAAAGAAAATATATTTAATTAGTATTTAAACGTAATCCATAATCATATTTTACCCAAACTCCTAATATATATATATATATATATATATACCCATATTTTCTGCACTATAAGGCGCGCCTTCAATGAATGACATATTTTAAAACTTTTTCCATAAATAAGGCGCTACAGTAGACGTTGGGTTACGTTATGCATACAGAAGATGGTGCTGCACTAAAGGAATATAAAAAAATCAGTAAGATAAGTCAGTCAAATACTATTTGAACTCCACAACAAGAGTTTAATATCTTATTTCAACACTTTGAGGAATATGAAGTCTATCTTTAACATCCTTTCTACTTCAAGATGAAAGCCACAAAAGCTTACAAAGGACATACTTTTATTTGATATTTATTTCAACGTTACAAGTATAATCTTTTCTGCGGCTTTGATGTGACAGTGACATTTCAATAGCAGGCAATGCAACAAAAATATTATTATAAAAGATATATTTGCAAATAAAAATAGGCATATTTTTCTATCATTACATTTAGATATAGTATGGAAATAACTTTAATAAAATATTTTACCTATAAATTTATTCTTAAATGGTGGCTTAATTATATATATATATATATATATATCACTTCACTGCGAGGCCTGCCTTAGACGAAAAGTTATTAACAATTTTCATTGTGTATAGATTTAATCGTTTCTAGTGGACGCCTTCCAAAGATCAAAGTCATGTCGTCAACATAAGTGGGACATTTTTAATTATGGTTGGCGAAAAGCCACTGATCGTGGTGCTTTCTGTGTTTGATTATATTATCAGTGGATCCAAGCAAATCACGAAGAGAAGTGCTGTACTTGAGTCACCTTGAGTCTCACGCCTCGTTGTTCTCAAAGACGTCCATTTGACTCCCATAGTGAATAAGAGTTGTAGATGTGGCTAAGATAGCACCAACCATTCGGATGATAAAAGCGCCAAGTCCTTTTTTAAAAAGGGTACGAATGTTGAATTTATGTGATTGCGTATCAAAAGCATTGGCAATATCTATTGTCATCACAGCAACGTTACTCATGGGCTCTACATATTAGGGTTTGTAAGCCCAAACGGAATATTTTTCCATACCATATTTTGTTTTATAAACCCATATTCACTAGGATTTAAAATTTAGGATAAAAACGATGCTATAAAATTAGTGAGAAAGTTTTAAAAATACAATTCTGCATTGTGAATGGGCGAAGATTCCGTAGATACCTGGGGTCTTTATTGCTTTTTGATATCAAAATTATGCTCCCATTACAAGCAAACTCTGGGAAATGTCGAACATTCATATATTTTTTTTGGAATGACGTAAAATTGGAATTAAAAGATCACTGTATTTTTATATAAATTCAAAATTGAACCCTGATGGTGTTTTGTTGACAATAGTAAAGTTATTAAAATGTTCATTTGGTTCAACATTGTATATCTTTGTCTGATAAACATAAAAACTGTCCATCAAAAACGGGAAAATTAAATATTTATATAAAGTGCCAAGATATGTTTAGTGATATAATAAATATTTATATACCGTGTGTTTTTACTCCATTGGCTTTATTATCTTCAGTTGTGTGATTGCAAATCTAAGTTTTGAAGACAGGTGAAAGATTGAACGAATATAGGCAGTTCACATTATTGATCTCAACGTATCGAAAACGTTATATGGTTTGTTTGTTTAGCTCCTAGATTGGACCCACCTCACCGGAACTTAATCCGGTATCAGCCGATAGTGAACCTACTTAGGATCTACGATCTTAATTATTAAAAACACATGAACATTTATATGCTTCAAAATATATTCCTCCAAGCATAACTTCCTATCTTGAATCTCTCCCTTGAGAGCCATCATTCTCTCCATTGTTTACTGGGTAGTCGAAGATGAGGTGATGTGGAGTTTCGTCATCCTCATTACATAGTCTACAAGTTGGGCGTTATATAGTGTAGCTACAACTTCTTTTTTTAACTTGGCTGAAACAAGGTTGCAGTCTTAATTGGGTATTCTTGAAATTCTCTCAGTCACTGAATGTTTATAGTTTTTAATTAATTTGACAATAATAGTTGTGAGTACCAAACACAAGTAATTTTGCAAAATAAAAATATTGCTCTGGAGTTTTGGAATGCTCGGAGATATCTCCTTATCGACAATTACAAAACAACCACACTATAATTATTTTTCCTGATTCAGCTGTTAAGTAAACATTCGATATTTGCATTCCAAAATTCCAATGTCATTGAACTTTACGCCGATGACCTTGCATTACTGTGGAAGCAAATGCAGAAGCACGGCTATAAAGAGGATCAAGTTAGAATATAATGGAATTAAATCGATCCAATACTTTTTATTTTTCTGATTGGCGAATTCTTTCACAAAGAAGGCATCAAATGGATCATTGAATTAGTAAAAATAAAGTGTATATATACTTGGTGTCCGGAGAGACTTTAAAAAAATGAAATGAGATGTGAACTTCTTCACGTTTGACAATCGGATTTTTTAGTATGTTTGTAAGAGTACATTTTACATTGATCTCACATAAACTAAGCACATTTATAGGGATAACAAAGATATACTTTAGATAAAGAAGGTCATTATAAATAATGAATTGTTTACTTATTCTTTAGCAAGAATTTATGCTTTATTTTAATGTATATAAAAAGATGTTTTTAGAGAAAAAAAAGAGGTCATTACGTCTACGTCACGCTTGTGAAATGTATGAAGGAAACGTCATGTGTCTTGCTTGATTGTTTGTTTTAAAAGAAGAAAAAAGCCACATGACTCTTGGCTGTAAGCCTTTCTTCTAATTTAGACCATTGCTTTATTCATAAGATTGCATCCATTCATTATAATGAATGTCGTGAACAGAGTTAATTTTTTTTCATAAACAAAGTTTTATTATAAACTTTGTAACCACAGAAGGGGGAAGAAAGGGGAATATTTATTTAAGAGGGAGAAGACACGGTAAGATTGATTAACGAACCAAAAAAACTCATTATAAGCACTCATTATGAAAAAAATATTCATGTGTACATGAGGTTCAGTCAGCATTCCGACATACTTATGTCAATCCATGTTATGAACGCGACTAACAATGTAATGAGGGGTTTCCCCCCTCATTACAAAACATCGAGCTGAATGCTTCACATTTAACCCCTCCTTCCTGTTTCGTTAATTCTATTTCAATGCATATATTATTCAAGAAAATATGTATTATGGTTCAAAACAGCTTGTTTTTATAGAAAAAATATATGTTCACGGTGTATGATAGTATATATTTGGACGCTTTTGTAACAATAAACTAATATTCCTTGGCCGACTCACCCATAGAAATATAAAGATATAGAGAGCTTATTCCCTTAATAGCAGAAAACATCATTCAGCTGTATTCTGTGTCCAATATAAACAAAGTACTTTGATCTATGTCATCGGTAGCTGATCATAGAGATAGAACGATTTGTTTAAGAGACAAAAAGAGATATATAGAGAGCTTATTCCCTTCATCTGTTTTTTTGTGTCCAATATAAAGAAATAATATGTACCACGTCATTGTAACCTGATCATAGAGATAGAATCTATCTCTATGATCACTTACGAGACGTAGTATAAAATACTTGTTTATTTTGAACACACAGAATACAGCTGTACGTTGTTCTCTGCTATTGAAGGGAATCAGCTCTCTATATCTTTATATCTCTATGACAAAAACGTATTCCTCTGAAAAATAGAATAAGCCCTCTATGTCTTAATATCTCTATGGACTCACCAATATTGAAATACAGGAATCTCATGCCCCATATCAAAACAAGACATGGAAAATAAATGTTGCACACATCACGACCTTTTTAAAATTAGTATAATTATGCAAAAATAAGCCAAATATACGTTTTACACACTGTGAGGTTTGTGTATGCCTAGACAATTTATTTACCAGATTGTCTACAGCCCTGGTCATGACGAGTAAGAATTGGTTTGTATCATAATTGTATTAAGAGAAAAAAAGTTTATCTGATTTGTAGCAAAACTGAATCGTACTTTAAAAAATATATCCATTAATATGTCAAGTGGACAACAACTTGTGGGTAAAAAAAAAAAGTATATTCGCAGATTATTTATTACGAAAAAATTACGGAACAAAACATATGTAAGTTATGAGCAATTAATCACATCACAATTATTGTTTTGGTGGTTCACAATGGCGGCAAACAAATGTAAATGAATAGTTTGTTAATAAAAATAATGCAAGAACAATACGAGGTTCAAAACTCATGTCAACATATCATGTTCCCTCGCCTGTCTGTCTCTCTCTCCGTAGATGTGTTTAATTAAATTAGTATATTCATTAATGAAGTGTGTCCTTGGTTGCTCCAGCAATATAAATAAGATATGAAACGACTCATACGACATATTTAGATAAATGAAATATATATCTTTTTTTTGACATGAGCTATATTTAGTTTAAAAGATACAAATGTAGTTTGATTAACCATATGTTGGTCTCTACTAATGTTATTACCTCAGCCGAAGGAGGTATTGTTTTCTGGCGTTTGTTGGTTTTTAGCTGTTGGTTGTCAGCAGGATAACTCAAAAAGTACTAAACAGATTCAAATGAAACTTTGTGGAGTTGTTGGAAATGCCAAAAGGAACAAGTGATTAAAATTTGGCATCTCTAAGTGCTTTTTAATATGCAAAATGAGCAAAATACTAAATGAAATGGGGTCTCTATTCAGGGAGTAGGAAAGAACAAACGCTAAAAAAATATTCATTGACGTATTATTGTTCATATATCAGCTCAGGACTATGTTAACCCAGTGACGTAGCTTAAACTTCTTCCTCTCCCGTCTCTGAGTGCTTTTTTAATATGCAAAATGAGCTAACAGAGAGGAAACAATGATTAGAGATAGAAAATCGGGCGTGTGAAAGGGAGAATGTTGAATGGGAATGTTGTTGGGATCGGCGGAGGTTACACACTCTCTGAGTGTATATTGCCTCTAGTTAGTATATGAGGTAGAAAAAGGAATACTAAAGCCAAGGAAGAAGAAACCAAGGTTTATCAAAATAACTTTTTTCATAATTTATATTCAAGCGAATGTAGAAATATTATTTTAATGTCATAAAAAAATATAAGATATATTAATGTCATTGATAATTATTGTTTTTAAGTAATTAATACATACAATGACGTCACTGGATGTTCATAACTTTACTCCTTTTACTATACTCCTGAGGCTTTGTTATATGTATTATAAAATAATAACGAATATTCCATGTAAGCAGCGTTCAAGAGTGCTTCAAGGAACTGGTGGGTAAGAGGTATTTAATATAAAACCCTGAGGAGTAGACATAGAGGATTAAAGGATCTAAGCAATCACTCAATCAGATCATTATGTTTCATAGCTAGCTTAACAATGAAGTGAAAAGCCAGGCTCTATGAATATATGTTCCTAGACATTTTAAAACTTTTTTCTAAATATAATTATATATTTTTATACAAAATATCTCTGACTGATGTGTCTTGAAAAATGTTTGTGGGTCTTTTCCATTCAAGGTGTTTAGTATATAAAGACGTGTACATCAAATTACAAATATCTTTATGTTTTTAGAATAATCAAAAATACAAAACAAATACCTATGGACTATAATGTTTGGTTATGTATTTTATATGTGTTATCTTGAGGGACACCGTCTTCCCCCGAGCTCATGCCAACCATGGAACAGGGGGGATATTTCAACAAGATTGTGCAAGGCCTCATACAGCCGCAAACACACAGAAGTTCCTCCAGGCCAATGCTCCAAGATTCATTGACAAATACTCTTGGTCACCTTACAGCCCTCATCTGTCTGTTTGGACAATGCTTTATTCTGGAGGCTGAATAGCTCTCTCTCAGGGATCAATTACACCTCAAAGGAACACATGAAGACAGCCATTGAGGACGCTTGAGCCGTCTCGACCGGAGCTTCATGAAGAACAGCTGAGCGAAATTACGGCTCAGGCCGTCATCAAGGCTGGGAAGGGGGAGTACGTTTGAGTGATAATTATGCAACAATATATCTAAAATAAATGCTTAAAACACACCCGTCATAGTCTCGATGCAGTTGATGAATAGGTGAGTAATCTTAAGTGCGCACCCCTGTATAAAGTCAAATAAACAGTGAAAAAACTTATATTTGAATAATATTTAAAATAATTCTAGTCTGTTAGTGCACATTTCTATGTTCATTTTTCACATTTATGTTTGAAAGTTTATAGTTGTAATATGGTCTTAAGTTGATATTATTTTATTTCATATTTATAAGACATTTTATTGGATGCATTCTTACTCAGAGCAAGATAAACTACTTTGTTTAATTATGTTTTGATACCATTTTGATATAGGTTTGCTGTATTTACATAATATATGAGCAAATATTTGTATAAAATTATACTCGTGACTCAATTTTGGGAATGTTCTTTAATGTTTTAATTGCATATTTTTTTACATTTCAATATTCAAAGTTTTTTTATGCTTTAGTTCATCTGTGTATCAAGAGCATATACTCTTGGGACCAGAATAAAAAAATATCCCTTCCAGTGAACTGAATGTATTATACACACACACATATACACATATATATATATAATATATATATATATAATATATATATATATATATATATATATATATATATATATATATATAGATATATATATATATATATATATAAAATATATAGTTGCAAAAAATCAAAGTTTATACATTCTGACATTTAAAAAAGTTCGTGCAACTCTTTGAAGCTCTAGCATGATATCAATAAACTGCAAATTGCTTTAAAACTTTTGCACTGCATTTTTTGAAATATTATTTTTTTCAAATATCATGTTCGTTTATTATGTAAATAAAATAAATACTAAAAACCAGAGCAAATGCGTAATAAAAACATTATTAAACATTTTGTTTTAAATTTCTGCTCTGGGGTTAAAATATTTTGACATAATAAAGTCCCCCAGGATTTTTTTAAACTCTTTTTACGGCTTATGATGGTATCAACCTAATGGAATCAATCATCACTTTTAATTAACATATATTATTAATATTATATTTAACCCTTGTCGCTAAAAGCTAAGAATAAAACATGAATTATACGATACAGCAGCTGTCATAGAGTATAATAATTCAATATTTTTGATTCTCATTAAAAGTATCCCTAAGGGAGTGGTATATATATACTATAGATTTATGTTTGTAGAGTCCCAATCAGAATCAATTTTTGACATTTTTACAGATTAAAACTTGGATTTCTGGGCTCACAGATATAACCAAACTCGGATTTTTCGTGTAGCTGTTTAATTTTATGTTATGTTTCACATACAATTTTTTTTTTTGCCTATATGGTTCGATAGAATTGCATCCGATAGGATATAATAAGCATTATAGCATTATAATTAGTCTATCGAACCTAGATCTTATCAATGAGGTATACCAAAAATGACCATCCCTCTCGGGATTCGAACCTGCGCCCCCAACATTGAGAGTTGAACACGCTTTGACAAAATGTTACTTACATTATCTTTGTTCTTGTAGATTTTTATGAACTGTGGAATAAATAAAAAACTACACTAATGCAACTGATTATGCAAAAATAAACAACTTGTTTATTTGAGCAACCCCTTGTATCATATCCTAGTACAAAAGAGGGTGAAAGAGCAATGTTGTTACTATTATTATTAGTAGTAGTGGTGGTATTTTTTTGCGTTTATAGCTCAATTGTTGCTCAAGAAATGTAGTATCTAAGAAACACAGGCATTGACAAATCGACAATTTTTTATCCGAAGCAAGGCCTTTATTAGTCACTAAAAAAAACATTTTAGAGCAACTAAAAGAGTGTAGAAAATTTTAAGTTTTACAACAACAATAAACATTATAGTTTATAATAAATTTTCTACTAAAAGGCAAAAATATCTTAACAAAT
>CP045907.1:13287113-13317465 GCA_013387185.1 Caligus rogercresseyi
ACTAACATCTAAAACATTTAAAAACAACTTTAAGAGATGGTTTGGTTGAAAGGTGTCATGGATGTTTTCTTTGAGTTTCATATTGGAAGACTTCCCCGAAGCGACGCGTATTTATTAAAACTTCAATGATCTTGAGTATTTGGTCCTTCCCCCAACGTTCACACTCACGGTTTGTTGATAGGTCCCTCCTAATTCGGGCAAGGGCATCGCATGATTCCATAAAGTGGATCGGAGATTCTCGTTCCTCTCCACAGAGCCTACATGAATCCTCTCTGTCAAGCCCATTTCCTTGAGGTGCTTTCCCATGGGTATATGCCCAGACACAAAGCTCAGAAGATTCTTCATTGAAGTTCTGGTATGATTTTTCAATTTCCATTTATGATTAAGATCCGGGAGGAAAAACTTCGTCTGTTGGCAACTCGAGTCGTCTTGCCATTCCTTTAACCATTCCAAACGGATAGTTTTTTTATTTTTTCTTTCAAATAAGTTTGTGGTATTTCTAGGTAAGATGGGGATGTCACCCACATCCCATCTTAGCTAGAGCATCCACAAACTCATTGCCGGTGTGATTTTCATGACCCTTAATCCACGATATTTTTATCACTCTGTCCGATTTTTTCACTTCTTCTAAAATATTGCTTTGTTGTCGAGTAAAGAGTCCTCTCTTCTTTGCAAGGGCTTCAATGGCTGACATGCTATCTACGTGGATGACTACCGGAGAGTTGGGATACTTTTCTATTTTATTTAGATTTTGTACTGCCTGAAATATTCCTTCCAGTTCAGCTTGGAAGACGGTGTTGAAACAGTTCAGGTTTCTAAATCCCTCATCAATAATGTGATCTCCGAGGGAAATGCACCACCCATAGCCAACTCCATTTCCATTTTTGACCCATCTGTAAATATATTTAAACACGTTGGATCTACAGCAGTCATCCCTTTTGTAGTAATAAAAGAGGGCAAGCAATAAGCCTTGTGGTGGTATTTTTCCAGCGGAGTCCCACATCGTTCAAACAGAGCATCCAGTTCTTTTTGGAGAATATTTCCCCCACCTTTTGCCTTCGAATGTGTTTTCCATTTTATTGGGACATCCTCTTCATTTCTTAATCTTGCCATTAATGCTCTCTTTTTAATGCTTAAGTGGAGGGGTTCAATATTGAATAGAACTTCCATGGATTTTGTGGGAGTAGATCGCATAGGTCGGCCCATTAAAAGACATGTGAGTCTATTGATCCTTCGGAACTTTGTTATGTACTTATTCATTCCAATAAGTCTAGGAGCCCATATGCTCGATCCATAGCATATTATTGGTTCTAAACAAGCCACTCGAATCCAGTAGATGTAGAATGGTCGAAGACCCCACTTAAGTCCGATCAAGTTTCTCACCGAAAACAATATTTTCTTGGCTTTTTCTGTAATGTAATCAACGTGAGGCCCCCATTGAAGTTTTTTATCGATTATTACCCCAAGATACTTGTACTGATGGACCCATTCAATAATTGTGTCGTTGATTTTAATCTTTGGATTAATTATTTTACGTGCCCATGTGCATATCATACCTTTTGTCTTTGACGCACTAAATTTGAGACCTATCTTGGATACACAAGAATTCATTTCTTTGACACGGTCTTGAATAATATCAGCCATTGATGAAAGGTCAAAACCTGTTATAATCAGTGCGATGTCATCAGCAAAGCCTATATTAAGTATTGGTCCTGGTTTAGGTTCAATAATGTGTTGAATAGCACAGTTCCACACAAATGGAGAAAGGATTCCTCCTTGCGGACACCCCCTTGCGGGAGTGAAATGTACTTTTACTCCCTGTTGTCCACAAAATTTTTCTATTTTGCAGGAAATACTTATACCATTTAACTGAGCACGAGTCGACACCGTTTTCAGCAAATGTTCCTCTATAACATCATATGGAAGATTGTCAAAAGCTCCTTCTATATCAAAAAATATGATTATAGCATGCTTTTTGTTGAGAATGGCACTCTCAGCCTTGTCAACCAATTTAGCAATAGCTGTATCGGCTGACTTACCAATTTGGAACCCAAACTGATTGCTCATAGGAGTATTCAGCTTGAGGGTTTCAATATGCCAATAAACAACTCTTTCAAGGCCCTTTAAAAGAGTGTTAGAAAGTGTGATAGGGCGGTATGCTTTTGGGTTCTTGTAATTGTCCTTGTTTGGCTTTGGTAAAAAAAGGACTTTGCCTTCACTCCAAATCCGGGGAATGTATGAAAATTTCAAGGATAAAATGTATAGTAAAGTTATGCGGTCATAGTATTCATTTGATAAATTTTTAAAAACAACTGGGGCCAGGCCATCTGGACCTGGTTTTTTAAATTCTTAAAAGATCTAAAAACCTCCTTCACGAGTGGAGTGTCAACTTCATTGACCCATAATACTTGGTCATTCTGTTTCATTTCGGTTCCACCAAACACATAATTTTCATTGGGATTATGAAGGGTAGCGTCATTAAAATGAGCTAAAATCATTTTTTTGAGACTTTCCCGTATTGACAAATTTCCATCCTCGTTTTGAAATATTCCGAATCTTTGTTTCTTTTTTTTCTCTTTGCCTCCACACTGCTGCAATGACGGCCTGTTGTGAATCTAATTCACTACATTTTTTTCTCCAATGATGCCTCCTTTCAAGCTCGATTGTTCTCTATAAACTCTTTTCTTCTGGTAGTAGGCATCCTTATCGGCTACACTTGAGTTCTTGAGTCTTCTTGAGTCTCCTCTCAGCCTTTTTGACCGCTTTCCTAAGGTGAGTTAACTCCTCAGTCCACCATGACACGGCTCTGCGTAGTCTCTTCACTTTTTGAGGTGCCACTGAGTCGAGTGCATTTTGCAACGATATTGTGAGTTCATATGCCAGTCTATCTATTTCTGTGGATGAAACTACATTTTCGGTTCCTTTTAGAGGTGTAGTACTTAAAGGTCCTAGTATATTAGGAAATTCTGTCCATTTCACTCTCTTTAAATTTCTCAGAAGAGGTGTTCCATTTTACATCTAACCGAAAAATAATGTATTTATGATCGGATAGCGTGGACTTATCAGAAACCCCCCATAGTGAAATGAAGGGAAGCATAAGGTCATTCGCAAAAGTTACGTCAATAACTGACGATCCAACTCCGCCAACAAATGTGTATTTTTTCCTTCATTACAAACATTTAAATGTATTGACGCACAGAACTCCTCGACTTCTTCTCCTCTTTTATTTGTTTTTTCTGATCCCATAAAGAACTATGGGCATTGTATCCTCCTATGAGTAGGGGTATCCTCTGGTCTTTACATTTCTTCCCCAACTCTTCTAACTTAGGAAAAGTACATGGGAGTGTAATGTCAGCGTAGTAAGACACAAATATTATTTGTTTATCTTTCAGTCTGATAGTAACTGCTATCATATCACGGCTCGAGTATTCCAGCAATTCGACGCCCTCAAAGGATCTTGAAACCATAATGCTCACTCGTGGAGGAAACCCATCAGGACTTCTAGGTTGTAAAAGTGTCGTAAAATAATTGACTTCTTGTAAAATGTTATTCTGTGGGGGAGGTTCGGTAATCAGTGCAACTTTAATGGACTGTTCTTCAAGAAGTTTAAGAAGCTCATATCCAGCCAGGGCTTCTTCCCAAATTTATGAACACAGTTGGCGGAAGTCATGTTTTGTTATGATGTATGTCAGTCTTGTCGTATATTTCTTTCCTTTATGTTAAAATAACAATTGCACTGGTATAAAATATTCTTTTATTAAAATCCATTGGGAGGTTTAAAAGAAAAAAAGAAGAGGAGATATTTTTTAAATTTGAGTGCATTAAGATAATTATTTTCATGTGTGAAAGGGTTCTCAATAAAATTCATTCTTTTACTTATGGGATGAGATACAACTTTTGGGATCTTGTACGTTTATTAAAGTTTGCTTCTGGGTAGTAAAGACCCGTTTGCCTTTTTCTCAGCTCAGGTTGAGTTGTTTTATTCATAGGGATTGAAGAGCCCTTCTTTGCATTACTCTATCATTTCATCTCTCATTCCATTGCTTTAATATAATATTTTGAGTGTAATTTTTAATGCGCTTAGTACTCCACGCTATAGGTATTTATTAACCGGTCAACAGGTACACGTAGGGTGTATTATAGAAAACTAATATTAGATATCAAAATTATCCCCCGCGAAAGTTGCGTCATAAGAAACTAAATGATCGTAAAAAAATGGATTTTGGTTTGACCCCCCCTTACCCCCCCCCAAATTGCGTTCAAAGGTTTCATTATTAAGCAAAACGTTTTTGTTATTACTTATTTTGGAAAAAAATTTAGTTTTACAAAATTTAGCTATGATCAATGTATGACTTTGTTATTTTTTGCACATTTTCTTCAAATAATATTTAGTGCCAATAAATGAATAAATGCTGACGCACCATACATTTTTTAAATAACGGCTCCTACTAGGGTTCTTTAATAGTTTCAAGAAGGAAAAAGAAAAAAAGGGTACTCATTTTGATGTTTTTAAGTTATTTTTTAAATAAGTTTGCTTTTTCACATCTTAATTTTCATACAGTAACTCCCTCACATGGTTGAGAATATAAATCTATGACGTTGATTATTCCATAAACTTTTGCAGATTATAATATAATGACGAAAAATGTTTTCTCAACTGATAAAAAGAAGTTATTGTTAAAGGTAACTTGTTATTTAAAACTTTATTCTTTTTCTTAAAAAAATTTTAGAATTCCACCATGAATACATTGATCACGTATTACTAAAAGTGGCATAGCGGAAGATCAAGCGAAATATTACTTTCAGTAGTCGAAGAACATTAAAGACTTGGGACATTTGGTCACTGTTGTGTGTTACGATGCAACACAATGTCAGAATATGGTAAAGAGTATAAAAAGACTCGAGTTATGTCTTAAAGACCACTTCAGGGATTATTTGTCTTCTACACAGGAATGAGTTACCTTTTAGAGAAGTTTTTAAACATTTAGATGGGTACAAAAGGACTTTGGACTTATGAAGGTACCATAGGAAAATTAATTAATACAGACTTTACCAAAAATTCAATAAAAAGTTTTTAAATACTTGTAGGAAAAGTAAAATACTCAAATCAAAATTACTGATTCTTAAGCTCAGATAAAAATGTTTATACGAAATTACATTAGGAATACAAACAGGAAAATTTCTAATTCAAGCTTTTGCTACAGGTTTCCAGGAGCATTACATGAGGCAAAATTTATACCAGAGCTAACAGAATTTTAAGATCTATATTTCACAAAAAAGTCCATGTGAGTCTCACATAAACTTGTAAAAGGCCTAACCGATAAATAAATGGAAACAAGAATATTTGCCCTGGAAAAAATTTTGGTTGCAAAAAAGAATATTAAAAAACAAAGAAATTTTCAACTAACACAAACTATCAGTTGTAATTCTAAGAATTTTTTAAACCTTATGACTGGTCAAATATAAATTTTTCTGTTCCTCCAATTGTGCCTGAAGAAGATCTTATAAAAGCAAAAGAACATCCTTTAAAAATATAATAAGTATCCTTGCCATTCACAATCAGTGGAAAGAGCTGTAAAACTAGTAACGGAGGCATCTGCAAAAGTTTTTGGATACAATCAACGTCATAGATTATATTCTCAAACCTGTGAGGGAGTTACTGTACGAAAATTAAGCTGTGAAAAGCAAACTTATTTAAAAAATAACTTAAAAACATCAAAATAAGTACCCTTTTTTTTCTTTTTCTTTCTTGAAACTATTAAAGAACTAGTAGGAGCCGTTATTTAAAAAATGTATGGTGCGTCAGCATTTAGGTTCATTTATTGGCACTAAATATTATTTGACGAAAATGTGTGCAAAAATAACAAAGTCATACATTGATCATAGCTAAATTTGTAAAACTAAATTTTTCCAAAATAAGTAATAACAAAAAGTTTGCTTCATAACGAAACCTTTGAACGCAATTTGGGGGGGGGTAAGGGGGGGGTCAAACCAAAATCCATTTTTCTACGATCATTTAGTTTCTTATGACGCAACTTTCGCAGGGATAATTTTGATATCTTAATATTAGGTTTCTAAATACCCCCTAAGGTACAGTAAAAACCCCATTTTCAATCCAATATTTTTTTAAAATCTACATTATAGTACAAAAGCTCATTGTTAAGAAGTTGTATAACTAACCAGAAGTTTGATCGAAGGAGCCCTATGCATTTTTATCCAAGGAACAAAATATTCAAGAACGTTTTGCCCTTATCACAAACTCAACTCATGATGGAGAAGGATTTTGGATTGTGGCAAATTTATTTTCTAAGATTCACTTAATATATTAGCACCTACTGCCAATCTTATATATATGTATAAGTATATATATATATCTATTATAACTTATATATAATGATTATTTATAGTATATATATATAATATTAGGGCTGTTAGCTGGATAGAAAGAGAAATAAAAAAAGGAATTTATATATATGTGTATGTATAAGTATTTCCTATATATAGATTATTTAATTACTTATATATATGATTATTTATATGTATATATATATATATATATATATTATATATATATATATATAATATCTATATCTATATATATATATATATATAATATATATATATATATATAATATCCCTACGTATGAAGTAAAAGAACCCTTAAATACGAAGAAGAAAGGCTGAACGTAGTTTTGAATTGCCTCTTTCTGTCTTTACTTTTCAATAGGAGGTAAGATATTAAAAAGCAAATAAAGAGTTAGATTTACCTTGAAATTAAACGTTTGATGGAGGATAATGTTACATACATGTATACTCTAACTGTATATATAACGTTGTAAATAAATCAAATATATAATCCTATGATTTTAAGAGTTGAATATTCCACTTCTATATTAAACATGTTATATAGTCGTTGGGAAATTGATGAAAATTTTGGAACAGTGATATCAATTGTAATAGTACGTATATATTATACTTTTCGTATTATTTAAAAAAAAATTATACTAAATGGGCAAACGCTAATGTCATTCCAAACTTTGTATATGGTCTCTATAGACTCCAATTTATGGAAGGCCTTTTTAATCTATCTTTGTACTTTTTGCCAATAATGAGATTTTTATACCTCTAAAACGTTAACTAAACTAAAACTTATTTAAATTAGCACGTATTGTAATTATTAAAAAAACTTTGGAAAACCATAAGATAATATTCCATTTAGTGACGTCCCTTCTAACAATGACTTAGTAAAATTTAGCCAATCTTTTTATGTTGTCAAACTAAATTGATAACACTTTTGTTTTGTTGAGAGAATTTTTGCCTCTCAAATGCCTCTAAATAATCATCATATTCATGGCAGTCAAATGGAAACATTATAATCTCCATACATAATAATATTTACTAATTACCTACAAATAGAACAGATGGGATCTCCTGTCAAAAAATGATATTAACTTTTATCGCCTACAACTCCGTTCTTTATTTCTGCAGGGTATTTAATTACACCAGTGGTGGGCACTTCCGCTCATTATTCCGCTCGTCCACTCTTCCGCTCTGAGCGGAGGAGAAATTGGTGAGCGAATGCGAAGAGCGGATCATCTTTGTGAGAAGTGAGCGGAATGTGGTGAGCGGTCCCTCTAAAATTAACTTCCGCTCATCCGCTCACATAAAAAGTTTCCGTTATTAAAAAGGATAATAAGATTATTTTTTTTAGAAAGAATTTCCAAAAAAGTACTGCGTAGTGATGACGTTTTTTTAGAAAAGAATTTCCAAAAAAATACTCCGTAGTGATGACGTTTTTTTAGAAAAGAATTTCCAAAAAAGTACTGCGTAGTGATGACGGTTTTTTTAAGAATTTCCAAAAAAAGTAATGCGTAGTGATGACGTTTTTTTAGAAAAGAATTTCCCAAAAAAGTACTGCGTTCCGTTCACAAGCCTGCATTAAATGGCTATATGGGACCCTACTTAGTACCAGCTTGGTACTTACTGAGCGGAAGAGCAGAATGAAGTTAGCGGAACAGCAGTACTCAAAAAATGAGCGAATGAGCGGGAGCGGATCAGTTGCCCAAGTGAGCGGTGAGCGGAACAGCAAAAAGTGAGCGGTGCCCACCACTGAATTACACATCCATACATTCCCCGGCAACTTTGGAAGAGCTCAAGTACCAAGACAGTTATAATGATTTTAAGTCATGAGCAAAGATACTTATCCCACTCCACTTCAATCCAAGTCTTTAACTCAAATTGAACTCCAGTATCCTATCACCAAACAAAAATATACCCGGATACTCATGAATTAACCTCGATTTGACGTTTCTCTTTTACTCAATATCAAGTGTACAAATATGTCACTTATTCAATAGCTGACAACTTTATTTAACTCAAATGTACTTTATTTGTTCATTGTAAAGCCATTAAGCCTCTAACTTAATAGACTTAAAGTTTTATGAGACGTGAGAAAAAAATAAGAAAGAAAAGAGAGTAAGAAAGCACTCAACCATGAGGATATTTAAAACTATTTTCTGCATAAGAAAATCTTAACCCATAATAACAATACAAAAACTTGTTTTTCCTCTTTGCGTACAATGCATCAAAACTTAGACGTGTGGTTCCTTCTTTTTGTTGGGAGGGTACACAAAGTGTTTTTCTTTTTCTTCTTGAATGTCTGTTACTGTATGAATTTCAATTTAAACTAAGGAGAGGGTGTCTTTCTTCTTCAAAGAATCCTTTTAAAACATTATTATTAAAATCCTCAATAACAAAAGGGGGAGGACAACATATAAAAGCTTCCTTTTTTTGCACACATACAAAAAAACTGGTTAGAAAAGTTTATTTTTTAATGTGTGTGTGTGTTGTATGTCCTCAGAGGTGTACTGAGGCATAACATCAAAATGACTCAGAGAGAACAAGGCTGTACCTATTTAGGTACGAAACATATGTACGATATATATGTACGAATGATCATGGAGTGAATGTATTAAAAAGCAATAATTGCCTTTGTTGGTTGCTTACTGAAACGAATCCTTTTGTTCATAAAGAGTCTTTAGCAGATAGCTAGGGATAAGAACAAGGTTATGTTTTTTAAACGTGATGGGTTGACAGATAATAAAGAAGTAATTATGGGGGATATGCAATAAATACCTCTTCATTCCCGGATGTTGAAATGCAACACTCAATCCAGAGAGATGAATATCTAGGAATGGAAATCTGGAGCTTAGCCTTGGTGCTTACAGATTCACTGACTGTGTTTGGCCGTGAAAAAGAGAGGGGGTAAAGAGAGGGATAGAAGGAAAGAGAGGGAGAGAAACTTTTTCTGCCTCCCTCTCTTTCCTCCTCTTTCTCTCTCCCTCTCTCTCTTTCCTTCTATCCCTCTCTTTACCCCTCTCTCTATTTCACGGCCAAAAACAGTCAGTGAATCTGTAAGCACCAAGGCTAAGCTCCAGATTCCAGTCCTATAAATATCATATTAAAAACACAAATTATATCTTCTAATGACCTTCATCCATGTTATTTGGGAATCCTTTGAATGGATCACTCCAGATTCCCTTATTATTATAATTTGAATAATACAACTGTTTATGGGAAATAATAATCATGCTTATTTTGTTTCATCATGCTTAGCGATAAATGGATCATGGCTCTAATTATCGGACGTAGAAAAAGGAAGAAAAATATGTTACCAACAAAAAACATATTTATTGTTGAATTTGAAAGAAAACCCCTCGTCCCATTCCTACAAATAGCAATTTCTTTCACATCCTTGACACTCTGTTAGAGGTAAATATATTCATTTGATGGGAAGGGATCAAATGATTCGTTACAATATTATTTTCTAAAAATCATGGAGAAATAAGGGAACACATAGTGTGTACAGACGTGTTCAACTCTCACTCTTGAGGGACCAGGTTCGACTCACGAAATGCGAAAGCCAATTTTGATCTACCTCAATGATGAGATCCTATAGATTATTTGATCGCTTTAATACTCATTTATAGCCACACGGATGCAATTCTATCGAATCAAAAAGGCAGATAAAAACAAAATCAAGATTCAAATCTATTGTGTTGAGGTACCTTTAATAAGAATTTATGATAAGTATTTTAATATTTCAGAGTCATCGCCAATTAGGTTGAGCACGGCAGGAACGCATATTAAAGAACGACATGTGTGAGAGGGTCATGACTTGAAGACTCTTTTATTATCATAGTAGGAAAAGGGAGGAAATATATACAAGGAAAAGGAAATAGTTAGAAGCAGTAGACATGACGTCAGGATGTCTTCCAACGTGACGTCAGGGGCATAATAAAATCAACGAATTCTTTTTATATGAACCATAACCATTGAGTATAAGGAGAGCCGAAATTCGGGGTGTTTGTATGCTCTTCATCGTTGGATAAAAGACGGTGACAGACAAATAAATGGGATAATGAGCCTGCATATTTTTATCATGAAATTGGAGAAAAATATATTTTTAAATTGAAGCTCACTCTTTCTCTTTAATTATTTATGTCCCCGTCTTTTGCCCCAACATTAGAGAACTAACAATATCCATATGTAATTCATATGTATATTCGACACTCTAAATACTCCGTGACCATAGCTCATGCACAATATTATTTTAAAGGAATCACTCATGAACCTGGACACATCCCCACTTATTACACGTAATTCATGTTACGTGTTCTTACCATAGAGATATAAACATATAAAGGGCTTATTGGATTCTTCAGAGAAGTACGTCATATTGCCCAATATAAAAAATCTTTCTATGATCAGCTTACGAGGACGTAGATCAAATTACTTTGTTTATATTGGACAATGGTGACAGCTGAATGACGATATTTCTATATTGCTATTGAAGGGAATAAGCCCTCTATGTCTTTATATATCTATGGAAGAAACACAATATAAATCTATATAATAATTCACCAATCTCTGTCCGTCTGTATGTCCGCACGCTATCTCCTCCCACATTTATGGTCAGATTTGAACTTTGAAGGTACCTATGGAATCCTTGGGTCAAGACGGACCTAATAAAACTATTTGCAAAGTGATGGGACCAGAAATGAAAAAAAATCAGATCTTGTCTGATTTTACTACCTACTTTTCAAGGTAAAGAGAGGAAAAAAGAAAAAGAAAGGGAGGAGGAGGAGTTAGAGAAATAGAAAAAGAAAAAACATCTCATGTGACTTAAAACATATTCTTTGTACAAAGTCAAACTTTTTATGAGGAATGTTTGTACAAAACAGAAAAATATTTTCTCTCTCCTCTCTTATATTCTTTAAGGTCTGTTTCACTCACTGTTTTAGGGTCTGTTAAAGGTCTGTTTTAGCTCCAAAACCTACCCATACCCGAAGGGCGAACATATGGGCGCCGTAGGCGCCCAAATATGCGAGTGTATATAAATAAATAAGTAAAATAAATAAATAAACTGAATAAAAATGTCATGCTTAAAACAGAATGTTAAGATTTGCTTTGAGCGGTAAGCATTTCTATGGCATGCTGTATTGAAACTTGGTTTAATCATAGAGATATAAAGACATACAAGTCTTATTGTATTCTCCGAGGAATACGTTTTTGTGCCCAATATAAACAAATCTTTCTATGATCAGCTTACGATGACGTAGGTCAAATTACTTTGTTCAGTTTGGGCACAGGTGACAGCTGAACGATGTTTCTCTGCTATGGAATGGAAGTAGCTCTATATATCTTTATATCTCTATGGTTCTTATAGTCATATCAAAATGGAAAGATACAATACACTAAGCAACCTAGTTTCACCCATCTAGGAGACACGCATTTTCCTCTTAAAATTGACCCTCTCCCAAGACCTGTCTCCCAAGAAATAGAAATATTTTTTCTTCTTATTCTCTATCCAACGCCCACAACAGCAACTCCTTCATTGGTTACATTTTTTCCTCTTCAATGACTTTGCATATTTACAAAAAAAATAAGGACCCTTGTTTATATGCAAATATTGCCCCAAATTCTAAAGTATTAAAAAAATGTAACTATCTGGGGCAAAGAGTAGGGTAAGAGTAGGTGCAATAGACGCTAACACCACCCTAACATTGGTTAATAAGGCAGAAAAAAAAGAAAAATATATATCAATTAGTGGTTAGAAATACACTTAGCTCTCTCTATATAAACATAGTAATAGGGCTGTAGTATGCCAATTTGTCATTTAGGTTAAATGTATTTGTGTGTTCTTAGTGGGAATTTGAAACAATGAGAACGACAATAATTACTCTCATTACAAGGGATTTCTTGTCTTACATATTCTGTATGATTAACTCAAGGTATTTTTAAAAACAAGGTATATCGATATTGCACACTGACCTTTCGCTTCACGTATAAGCCATTACAATATATTTTGATGACGTCAAAAGAATAATAATAATAAATAATATAATACTACTGATATTTCATTATCCAATAAAATATCGAATAAGCATACCATGTAATCTATATACCTTGCTTCAACCTACTGTGATATTTTTTTTATAAAATCTCATTTATTGTAATATTCAAAAGTACTTTTGATTTATTAAAGGCTTAATATGTAAATATTATCGAAAGGTAATACAAGAAATGGGTGTGTATCACTCTCGTGATTGGAGAAGATACTATACCACGTCAGAATGATTGAACTGGATACATTTGGGCACGCTTTTAACCAATCTGGAATTGGAATTAATTTCACCTTTTTTAGCTTCCATGCAAAGACTTATGTGGAAGATGGAGCCCGAATTTCATTCGGATACTACTGTGGACATTTTATATCAGAATAAGAACAAGAAGCCTTTTGTCAGTAGATTTGGTGATCCTTCAGCTCTTGAGATGTTTGCCCTTCATCACAACGTCTTTACGATACATGATTTTAAGTCAGAATCGGTCTTTAATGTCAATAGGTTCTATTTTCCTCTTTCTCGTACTGTTAAGCATTGTTGTCCTCCCTTGCCCTGGTTTTTAAAATTTAAGGCACCCTCTGGTGGTGTAAGCCAAGCTATATCTATAGCAGAGTCTTTTATCAAGATGCTAGGCTTGCCTCTTTCCTGGGAGAAAAGGATTCTCCACTCTACGCAGGGCATTGTAGACGGGCTAAAATTTACTGCCCAATTTCAAATTTCAGGACAATTAATAAAATTTTATTACCCCTGCAACAATTGCGGTTGCTTATACAACAATATCTTACACGCATTCGTTGACTGCCCTGCGCTATCATTGGTGAAGCAGTTTTTAAAACTTAATTTATCTGAAAATAAAATAATTTCCCCTAGTATTCTAAAGGCCTATATTCTATTTGGGCCATACAAAGTGAAAAAAAGTTCCCCCTCTAGTCATAAAGCTCTAAACGCAGCAGTAAGCAACTTCAAATCATTAATTGCTAAGCAACTAACGGCAAACTCTTATGTGGAAGCTGAGGACCTGAGAGCGATCATCCTTGGTGCAGCGGCTCGTTACGAGGCGCTCGATGTTAAAATTCCTGACCCTGGTTCTCCTTCTTGGAAATGGGCGGGAGATATTATACGATTTGTGCCATCTCGCTCAGGAGTATACCTGAAAGCTCTGAAGAGGATTTTAAGACGTCATCGGGATTTTTTAAAGAATAAATAAACGCTGTTTCGTCCATGTATATAAGGTTATAATCTCTTGACAGTAAATATGTTCTACAATGTTCATTCATGTTTTTTATTTTAACGCAACTGTCAAGAGTATTTTTTATTTATTTATAGTTGTCTGTATTTTAGTGTAGTATTTTTTTACACTGTTTTATAATATTTGATAGCCAAATAAAGAATTTTATAACCGTTAAAAAATAAAAAAAAATATGTATGTGCTTACATTAATGGGTGTCATAGAGGAAAAATTCAGGATATCAAACGTGACTACAATAGTTGCGTCTTGGAAAAGGGAAAATTGTTGAAGATAAATGAATCAACTCAGTTAATATAGGAATGTTTGGCGCGTAAAAATTTGCAATCATTTTCTGGTTACAAAATCTTTCCCTAAAACCTATCTACGCTAATATACGAATGCGGGTCAATAAGTCCGTGACTTTTTGAATTTCCCGCCTTATAATTAGATTGGCAATACTACTCTTGTCAGCTGAGTCCAGTTTTGAACACGCTGGGTCTTTTAATTTGCGCTTGACAGTCTTTAAAGGCAAACAACTTCTCTGAAACAAAGGCCATGCTTGATAAATACTAAGGGGACTCAGTTCCATCGATATCAATTGTAAAAATGTGGCTAAAAAAATGTGGAAGAAAAATGTGATAAAATTACTTTTTATCAAAAAACCTTTGCTTCATTTGAAAAGTCACGAGTTTTTTTGACTAGCCTTTGTATCTTTGTTTCCTTCCTATGATATCCACTAATAACATCTTATTAACCTGTGTATGAAGTAAATATTTTAATATAAGCTCTTAAAAATCCAGGCAAATATGTAGTTACAAAACCAGGAACTGAATTATAATGGTATATAATAAATAAGTACTTATATTATCTATCACTTATGAACGATCGGCAATCCAATTAATTGGAAAAATAAATATGGATATATTGCTACACGTTTCACGAAATAATAATTTCAAGTCTGTCATGCAATAGTTAATAAGAATCCAATATAATTCCGAATGTTCTATTTAAAATGAATATTTTAATATGAATAGAGTTACAACAAAATGTATTGTTTTGACATTTATTTATTATAATCATGAGCGTATAAATAAATAATAAAGATATTAGTTTATTATCAAGGGAGCGTGGGAGCACGTTCGCTCTGAGCGTAAGCGTGTTCAAAACTCAATATTGAGGATGCAGATTCGTATCTCTAGAGTAGAGGGGGGGGGGGGGGTATTGATGAATCTCATCAAAAAAATCCTTGGTTTGGCTGTTTAATTACAATGCTTAATCAAATCCTCAATCGGACCATATTGGCAGCAAAAATCCCCAAGGGGATCCCAAAAAAAGTCAATTTGAGCTTTTTTAATTATTATTATTTGCTAAAAAACAGTAGAATCCATTTTTTGCCTATATGGTTCGACCGAATTGTAACTTCCGACTGTATATGAATAAGCATTATAGCATTAAAGTTAGTCTATCGAACTTAGGATCTTATCAATGAGGTAAGCCCCCAACATTGAGAGTTGAACACGCCTTAACGCACATGGCTATCGCGCTCCCTTGAAATCCATTTTCTGATTTAATACCCTCAATTTATCAATTTTTGACCCACCATGATTTTATTATTCTATTCTTTTTAGGTCGATCTGATTCTCTAATATGTATACTAGCCTTGTACTACCCGTTTAAGAGAACCATTTTTTTGCCTATTTGGATCGATAGAATTACAGTATCCGACTGGACATAATAAACATTATAGCGGTAAAAATAGTACATGGAACATCCATGAGGTTGACGCACCATCCCCTCTCGGGATTCGAACCTGCGCCCCCAACATTGAGAGTTGAATACGCCACATTTTTTTATTTTCTCATGATTTTCTTTCTTCAATCCAAATATGGATTCTATTTTCCTCAAGAGACAGTAAGTATCTCTACCATCATTAAACATATCCGTTTTATATATGAGACAATGGATATTTACAATCATTGAAAAAACTTTCAATGATTCAATTTCAGAAGTGAAGCACAATAATCAAATTCAATCTGAGGAGGGATTTAAAGCTTTGACTTCTAACCTGTTTAAACAGGAGCCTTGAATTTTAAAAAATGATCTCTCTATATGCCAAAAAAGTTTTTTTGATATCTTTATGTTTGATTTAACCTTTAATTGATTTACAAAATTATTAAGAGGGCGAAAGAAAGTTATTATTTAGTGTATTCTAATAATTACGTATTGAAATATAAAATTCTTTTGAAAGCAAATCAAATAAAAACTAGCAAAGCATTAAGAGGCTTGGTTTACCGATTATCCTGATATAGTAAGATTAAAAACAGTTTCTTTATATCTCAGGCTGCTACAACGCTTAATCAAACCTTTTTATAGAAATAAAAACATATGAAAATAAAGATAAAAAGATCAAAAAATGATTAGGGAGGGCGATAGCTCATTGCATAAAGGCGGGTTCAAGTCTCAATGTTGAGGGTACAAGTTCGACTCCTTAGATAGGAAGGCCAAAAATTGTCGACCTGATTGAAATTATCCTTCGTTGGATTGAGTCCATATATATATATATATATATATATATATATATATATATATATATATATATATATATATATATATATATATATATAGGAAACGACCGGGTACACGGCCCAGACCGGGTCCCGGCTGTTTTTTGAGCGTCCTGGCCCAGTGTCCCGGTTTTTTTAGACACCGGGCCGGGAGTTCAATATTTTCTTTCTTTTGTCATTCATAAATTTTATTTAGAAAATAATTTCCAACAAAAGTGAGGAGATTTTTTTTTAGAAAGGAATTTTCTAAATATTATTTTATAAAAATAAACGTCGTCACTTTGTTTTGGAAAGTCTTTTCTAAAAAAACGTCGTCCTTATTTTTTTGGAATTTTTTTCTAAAAAAAGTTGTCACTTCAGAATGTCGAAGGAACGAAAATATATATTATGTCCCGGCTTGAAAATTTAAGTCCCGGCCCAGGTCCCGGCGAAAAAAGGTGTCCCGGTCGTTTCCTGATATATATATATATATATATATATATATATATATATATATATATAATTCCACTCTTTGATGCTTCCTCCTTAAAACAATGTAAAATGTATATATATAAGTCCCAGAATCCGTTTCCTCTGACTAAATCCACCAAATGTATAAATCCATGAAAGATAAAAGTTTATCATCATTGAACATATGCATGTTTCCTCTCAGCCTCACCTAGGAGGACATAGTAGCTCTAACAACACCAGGCTGCTTTCACTAATGATGGATGACTTCAAGGTCCTGGAGGAGGAGTGTGTTTTCCTAACAGCAACAACAACAACAACACATTATGTATATTCTTATAAATGGTGAATCTACAGCAGTTGTATGTACATACAATATAAAGCTTTCTTTATTACTTATTAAGTTAGAAGGACCATTTAGGGGGACCCCAAAGGACTCTTCACGTCTGCATTCTCTCTCTTTCTCTCTCATTTACATTAAGGCAAATACGACTAGTACATACTACTACTAATAATAGTATCACCTTGTCCTTACCAGGCCTTACGAACACAAAAACAACAATAATAAGAAGAATGGCTTTGATATCATGCAGGCAAAGCATAACTCACCTGAGAAGCTCCATTTTCTTTTCATATTTGCTGTATGCAGGGTTTTGTAAAAGTCCTTCAGAGAACTCAACTCTCAAGGGGGTGGACAAGGAATTGAAATCTTATGCCGTATATTAGAGTTTGTCTTATACACAAGGGTTTTTTACGTATATAAAACATGATTTGCGATGCGGATAAGCTTTGCAGATTTCGAAACCTAAGAAATAGTAATACTTATTTTTTTAGAAAACAAGTCTTCAAAAAACAAATTTACAAAACTATTCAAATAAATGACATTTTGATATGTCAATATGCTAATATTTGCTTTGATTAAATTTGTATGTTGGTATATTTGATTGTATAAAAGCCTTAAAGTAATAAAATCCACAAATAACAAAATGCCATTTTACACGTCCAAGTGGTTTGAATAACTGTAGTAGAGCTACTGAGATAGTATTGTCAGATATATCTTACGTGGACTAAAATATAGATCATCCCATTCAAGTTTTGTCTGCAATACATTAGCTCTGTGGATATGCGTATACAATTTTAGGATACGGATTCTTCATTTTCCCATTTTTATCTTACTCTACAGAACAATTTAATCCCAATGGACTCACTTTAAAACTATAAGTTATCCATATCCACAAGGATACTACAATCTACATAGAGTGAGCCAAATATGCATCAAAGACAAAGATTTACACCATAAGGGAAAATGTGTTCACCCTGTCATTGAGCTATCTGAAGAACTTTTCAAAAAGCTGCGTCCAGTTTGTTTGTAATTAATAAAAATTTAATGATATATCGCGTGGTCACCGGGACCCTTGAAGTTTCCTCAATCTTAAGCAGTGACACTCAATGTATATTCTGCCAAGAAGCTAAGGAGACAACGGTACTATCTTCTACTCGAGTGCAAGATTCTTCATCCATTTATGAAACTTTGAAAAGGAATAGAGGAGAGGTTCGGGACCTCCTTGGGTAGAGAGGACTTTTTTACACTTTCGGCCAAGGACAAACTTCTTCAGCATGCAGTGATTGTTTAGCTCCAATATTGTATATACGCCGTCAAAGCAAAAGAGAAAGAGATTCGCGGATCCATACTAAACATAGCAAGAAAATATTTAGAAATTTTAATACTACAATGACTGTTTTAAACTTATTCTTTTGTTATATACTTGTATTTTTACCATATTTTATGCCTAAATAACGTCTTTCTTTCGTTATAATTTATTTCTTTGTTTGAGTTGTACATTAATACTATTTTACATGTAAGATGTCGGGATAAATCAAATGAAATATATGAATGCCATGGGCCAAAAAATAAAAAAAATTATGATATAAATATAGAGAAAAATAAACAATGCTTCATCTCTATTAGGTAAATAATATAGCTGCATACTTAACAGAAAATAAAAATACTGTCCATTAAGAGCTTTTTTACGGTTAAAAACATTTATTCGGTTAATTGTGAAAACTTTCTACAGTGTACAAATAAAGTACCCTAAATTATATACAAAAACAGAGTAAAACTATTCAGTGCAGTAGCTCTTCAGTGATAACTAAGATGGCTGACCCAAAGCATTTAGTCGTATTGGGGAATATCCTACAATATTTGTCCAGGGATGATTTGTTTCATATAAGAGTAGTTTTTTTAAAACAATGTCACTGGCATTATTTTGTCATTTCCCCCTTTTATTTCTTAAGCCTTTGTAGATAGAATTTGACTATTAATGTCAAAGATAAAAAAATAATCCTTTCTTCTCTCTTTTTTTTTCAACAGCTGATGACTCGTACATTGATTTCTCTTTCTGTATTTGTTTCTATTGTGCTCAAATAGGTCGGCGGGGCTTGTCTTTTTCCTTGGGCATAAGATTGAACTACCAAATGAATACTAACAATAAAAACAAAGGTTTATGCGGTGTGCGTTACCGTGTGTTAAGGCAGGTTCGAATCCTGAAAGGGGATGATCATTTTTGGTCTGCCCTCATGTTAAGATCCTAGGTTTGAGTGACTAATTTTAATGCTACAATAAGCTTATTTATATCCAGTGGATAGTGCAATTCTATCGAACCATAAAACAAAAAAAGGCTTATGCCTAGGCACAGTTTGAATTTATCCGTTCTTTGGGAATCAAATAAGCAAAATGTAAAATAAAAGCTTTTCTTTTTTGCATATCCCTTCTATTGATTTTTCAGTTTTCTCATATTCATTTTGTATGGAATCTTATATTTCCCTACCAACCCCACTCCTTCCTTCACCTCAAATTAAAGGGAAAAACAGTGAAAGCGTGTTGTTGATATATAAATCCCTATATCATGGGGACTTATCTAAATCCCCTTTTATTCTTTTTAAGTGAAATCGGCAATGCGAGAAGAAGAGGTAAGAGGTAACAAAAATAAATACTTAGAGGTTACAACTTAGTGAGCATCGTGGAAGCCAAGATTAAAGATAACAAGCTTATTTTTTCATACCCATACTTAGAGACAATACATTTTAAAATAAACTAATCATTGCAGTTGAATACTCATCTCGAAATATACATGTCATTATTGAAATGTGGACAATGGCTTTTTTGAAAAGTACCGAGAATTTTAAAAAGATCCAAAACAACACAGTCATTTTCAAAATGGAATAGCAATTTATAAATAATTCTAGCATACTATGTTATTAATTCTAGGTATGAAACCCTTGCATCAAATCATTAGATAATTTCCCTACAATAAAACAATGTTTCTAAATATATTTGTTGATTTAATTAAATGTTAAAGAATAAAAATACAACTCGAGGAGGACAAATAAAACACAAAGTCAACTATACTTTATGTGTTCATTATTTAAAGATATTATTTTTTGTTAAGAAGTTAATAGTTCATAATAAATATATTTTTATGATATACATAAGCAACGTGCCATCAGTTATTGCGACAAATAAGAGAACGCAAAGCTCTTTGCGCTTACCATTTTAAAAGTAACGAGCTTACTTACCTTGAGAAACGAGCCTATTCTTCTGCATTATAATATTATATAATAGCGAGCATAAATCACTAAAAGTTTATCAATCGGCTTATTAAGTGTGCAAATATTTTGTGTACTAACTATTACCTTTAAATGGGCCTTTTAAAGAATAAGACATTTACAGCTTTTTTGCAAATAATTTAAAAAATGAAATCTTTTTTTTCTAATATTGTCAGTTCTAAAAAAATTCCCAAGTAATTACGTTAAAACAAATATAATAGACATTGTAGTCTAAAATTATTACTTCGGGGAAGAACAACACCAATTTTAACAATGATTGAACACAATCAAATAATAAAAATAACTATAAAATGCAAAGAATACTTTAAAAACGATAATCAATTATTATAAAAACATCATTTTGAAGTTTTAAGAATGTGACTAAAATCTTTAAATGAGATAGTGACTTGAGGGAAAAACTTGATCTCCTCTGAAGCAATGGTCCACGAATCGTTGCGAACAGACGGAATTTTGAGAGAAAATGCAGCATATCTGGCTGCAGCTGATACCAAATTGCTCTTAGGTCCGTTGCTTCACGCACTCCCCGTTTTGTTAAAGAACTGCAATCCTTGCTTTGGCGTTCAACAAGGTGTAATCTATAGCCTTGGAGTTATTGGAACGACGTCCTTTTCTTTTTCTTGAAGTCCAAAAAGCACAATTGCCTTTATGTATCCCTGCCCTTAAAATATTAAATTTTTGTGCTCAATGCAAGCCCTGTATAAAATAAAAATCATTATTATAATCTCTAATACAATACAGTTCTAAAAAATACCATTGATTTTTCAAAAGCAATGAATTCAAAACTTTCATAACCATAACTTTTCGTAAATTGACGATACTGACAGACAAAAGTTTACACAGGATGGAAAACATACCAATTAGCAATTCTATTGTATTCCAAATTTTGAAATTTCACAAATTGATGAAATTTGGTGACAGTAATTTCTTATGTTATGCTCTAAAAATGAGATTTTTCTAAAAAGTCAATTTAAAGTCAATGTTATTGTTTTTAAACTATATAATTCAAAACTAAGGCATATCGAATTTCAAAACTGTTTCAAAAGTCTGGGATCGAAACGACGAAATTACCATTTTTTTCATATATATATATATATATATATATATATATATATATATACATGGCGATGGCACGTAGAAATTAATATTCTTGTAGTGTCGCATTAGATTGCAACACGAATTTAAAAAGTTTTGTATTTCTATTTATTTTCATGCATTCGAATTATTATATTTTTTTATTTCATAACAAAAGCTGCGGCCACAAATAAAACATGCTTCTGGGTACAAATAAAAGATGCTTCTGTGCACAAAAAGATCACAGGATAATGATTCATAATCCATTTATCAACGACAGTACCAAGAAACGGCGTCTAATGGATTTACACCTTTGATATCCAGCCGAATTTGATATCTTTAACCTCTCTGTTCCAGCAATGCCCACTAATATTTCTAAGCAATAATCAACTAGGACTTTTGTGTATTTTTTTGGTAGACTTCCTTCCTATTAATATCTTTAATCATGCAAAAAACCTTGCAGTACAATATAAAAAACTGCGGTTTTTATTCATGCTGTAAAATTCCTTGCGAAAAAAGAGAGAGCCATTAAGTAATAATAAAGGACTGTAGTGGGTCAGTTCTTTCTTTTATTTAAAGTAAACATGTAAAAAGAAAAAAAATACCAGAAAAGAAGAAAAGGCATTGAGGGCCTTGCTTAAGAGAGATTATTCAATATAAATTAGATAAAGTTAGATCTCTCGGCACTATTAAGAATTCCCAACTTTTCCAGAGACTCCTTTATTCACTTTAAAAGTCCATAGTGACAAAGAAAGTTGTACTCAAATCTCGTTATGATTTGAATCTGCTTTGTTAAACTCCTACAAGACATATAATATAGTTTGTGTTAGATCTTGTGAATATTGCATACATCGAGTCAGACCTTAACCCATAAATCCTTAAAGGATCTTTTAAAACTCTCATTCGTAAATGGTTAACATAAAAAACATTTTAGTTTAAAAATGTATGTTCAGATTTTATTATAAAATATGTATTCAAGCAGAATGACACGTCTTCAGACATTGGGGTCATTGGGGTGTGAACTGAGGAACCAATCAAGGCAAGGGTCCAAATAAATAAGTGCAAATGTATATGTATCTTCACTCTGAATGTACCATTATGGGAGGGCTTCCATGACTCGCATTGTCTCCATGGCTATTCGATATATTAAATTCGATTTATACGATTAATGGCCACATTAACCTAAATGGACATCTTCACCAAATGGGAAGTCAGAAACTCCAACTCTGTGCCGTCTCTGCGAGGAGGAAGATGAAACTCCAATTTATCTAATCTACGATTGTCTACGGACTGGAATGGACGAACTCGCATTGGAAACCAGAGAGACGCTGAAGAAGACGCTGCTGGAGGAATTTCTTTTAAATACTAATAATTATTTGTTCAAATTTAATTTGTTTAAAAATTTAATTAGTAGTGCCTCGACAGTTCACGACCGGCTGATACCGCATTAAGTTCTGGTATGGTGGGGCTGATATAAGAGCTAAACAAACAATCTTTACTCTGTTGTGAAAATGCTTTGTTGTTACATAAAACATATTAATGAATTCCATATATAAGAGAAAACACATTGTCCTATGAAGCTTTATAGGTAATTGTTCTCAAGTAAATTTTTGTATTCCTCTCCTAGGAAGGGCACTCAATTTGATCTATTCTCATCAATAATTCATCCCCATTAAGGGAGCCATAATGATGATCATAATCTGACTCAGTTAACAATTCCACCTCCATGGCATTTTTAGAGTCTGATTAGTCCCTAATAAGAAGTGTATTCGATATGTCAATAATTGTCAATGCTTTCATTTTTATTCTGCTCCTTGTGACGCTATTTTTTCTTTTTGATGTATGAAGTGGACCAATCAATCAAGATACTTGTTTTTTTTGATCAAGAGTGATTAACTGATTGCAGACAGGGTCTTTGATCTTTGTATGCCTAATTGAATTACCGTCTATGTTGTCCCCTTGCCGTGCAGTTGCATTATGAAGAGCCAGCATGTTTTAGCCTATTTTTATGTTTACTTGCGCGAAAATTTGTATATCGAACCCTTAATGAGGTTGGCCAAAAATTATTCTCCTCTTTTCGGAAACATGCAACTTCCCTTAGCATTGAGAGTCGTAGACGCTTCCTTTGAGCTAACGCCCTCTCTGAAAAAGCCAGAGCTTTGGTTTTTAGAGGCATATTCAATACTTGTATCTTCAAAAACCTTTGCTTCTTACATTAACTATGTATTATCAATAGTAATGTATATTCATTTACGTATATATTTACAAAGTATCAACATATTTAATTGAAAGTATATATTATAATCTTTATTTACATACATATACGTCATATAGCCCTTAGGATTGTCTCAGCTGAATTACCACAGACATAATGTTTGCTATACGTTGGTACAAAAAACGATAGTAATGGTTATTCAATTACGTATATATTTATAAAATAACATATTTAATTGAAAGTTAACTTGATAGTAAATTGGGAGTAATACATAAAAGTCGGAATTTGCCAAAGGTAATAAAAAATAACGTTGGATTAAGAAGCTGATTCTATCGTCTATATGATTCAATGTATTGGATTACACATTTTATTGTCACTTAGAGGTTCTAAAAAAAAATATTAAAAGCTCAATAATATATATAGTCTCACGGTTTCTTTAAACAAATAGAATTTCCCGTTCATAAAGTTTATTGCATTATTTAATTCAGTGAAGCGAACATGTGGGAACGTACCAAAATACAGTGCATTAACTTGGAGGATCTATGTCGATAATAAGTGTAGTTTTTTACATAACTAAAATATTCGCACATGTGTAAAAAATGACAAAAATTGTGAACTAAATGAAATTTAAAGAATGGAAGGAAATATATATATAATAATAATGTTTTGACTTATTTTAGAAGTAGTTTAATTTGTCAGTAGCTCGATTAATCTACCAATTAGTAGGGAAATAAAGGTATGAATGTGCCTTCACAACAAACTCTCAATATTAAAAATAATTTACTTTTTGAAAGTGTCTTGAACTAAGTATATCTTTACTTTAACTGCATTATGGGCTTGCCATCTGTTACAGAAGGAAGAAAAAATATTTCCATTTTTTAAAAAACTTGGGTAGAACAATGCAAAGCGAATAAAGACTTTGTAAGAATTTGCTCAAGTTGTTGAAAAAAATGCATTTATATTTTTTCAAAAAATAAATGATTTTTTTAATTTATGGATTTTTTTACTAATCAATAGCACAAATACCCCTTTTGCGTGGTTGTGCTCATTGCTTTTTATTTTTTAAAAATATTATTATTTTATTCTATTCCTGGTTTTTATGTTTTTTTATTGATATTTTTCTTGGTGTTTTTTTTCAGTGTATTTAATTGTGTCATTTTGTGTTTTTTCTTTTTCTTTGTAAACTATATATATTGGCAAACGGAAATAAAGTCTAACTAACTAATACTAATCAATAACCTTTAATTTGTTTAAGATTGTCATAAAGAGGAGTAAAATGGTTTTTGTTTACTTTGACCTTCCTATTAATAGCATAGGAAATACAACAAATTGAGTTATTTATCTAGCTTACTGGCAAAACGACATGCAATCACCCATTATTAGGACTTTGACATCAGAATTTAAATACCTAGCTGAAGTAGTTGGAATATTGCCTCAAAAATTCCATTTTCTGAATTGGTTAGTGTCGTATTTTTTCTAATATATGGTTTGATTGGATTGCAATAAGTTTTTGATAAAAATGAATTTATTCATTATTACAAAAATAAAATAAATCATTTTTTGCTAAAAAACATTATAACTGAAACATATTTAAGATTATTTTTAAAAAGGTTTTAAAAGGCTTTTGATTTTATTGACTTTATATGGAGGATTTGAAAATACAACAAATCAAATTATTTATCCAGCGGTTTTCACAACAACATGCAATCCATTATTGAGACTTTGACATAGGAATCTAACTACCTGGCTAAGGAATACTAGAAACACCATGAAAGGGTCACAACTCTTTACCTAAGTTTTAAGTACTTTCTTTTCAGTAGTAATTTATTCTTGAGTGAAACGTGGGGTATTTTAACGGCAATTGTTTTTATCGAAATGGATCTCAATCGAGAGTAAATGGGCTTAAGTTAGTTTTATATTGAATATTCTAATTTAATAAGAATATAAAACAGTTAAACAGATAAAATAAAGGGGTGCAATAGCCGGAAGCGTTAAGGTGTGTCCACTCTCAATGTTGGGGGCGCAGGATCGAATCCGAGAGGGGATGGTCATTTTGGTCTACCTCATTGATAGATCCTAGGTTCGAGTGACTAATTCCAATGCTATAATGCTTATTTATATCCTGCCGGATGCAATGTCTATCAAACAATATATGCACGAAAAAATAATATATATATACATTAACATATAAAATAAATCAGTAGAATTTGGATGTTCTCCTGCTTACGTATCGATTTTCCGGCGCGCGAAAAAAGTAACCCTTCCATATAGTTTCTAGTAAAGCGTTAAAGTAAAGTAGCGCATGCAAGGAAAAAGTAAACAAAAAAAAATTGGCCAAAATTTCGTTATTTTCTTTAACGTTAGATGTCGCTAGTCCATGAAATTACGCCGCAATCCTATTTAAAACCGATTTTAAGGAATTAAGTTTGATGATTGGAAATATAAACTTTTTTCAAGATAAAAAACGTCTCCAAAAATAAATAATAAAAGGACTATGTTATTATTTTCAAAGATCTCTAGCATCAAAGCAGCGTCCCTTACGGACTAAAGAAGAACTAAAATTTTGGCCAATTCCTTTTGGAAAAAAGGAAGAATTTTATGTTATGCATGCGCTACTTTATTTTAACACTTTAGTTTCTAGTATTCCTCGATCTAGCTGAACACTTTGAGGTTCTTGTAGAATATAACTCACTTTAGGATACGAAAATATGTGTCCTTTACCTGTTTTAACCTGATTTTATGTTAGTTTAACCAAAGAAAACAGAAGCTTCCATATACATATATATTTGAAATTCAAATAAATTGAGAGGGATTTTATATAAATAAAAATGAATATTGTGAAATAATGTCCAATGCCTCAAATTAATAATTTATATCATTACCATTGCTTAAACATAGAGTATTTAAAAAGAAACTATTTCATAATACTTCTTTTTCTAAAGTGGGGTGTATCGTATTTTTTCTACTACATATATGGTTTGATTGAGTTCTAGTATTTGTGAGGATATTAATCGACATAACTGCATTAAAATGACTTGGTCGAATCTAGAATCATTTATATGCGCGGCTGATCAAAGTTCCCCTTCCCCTCTCGGGAATGTAACCTGGTTCCTCAACATTGAATGTTGAACACGCCTTCGCACTGCCGTGTACACCGGCTCCCTTTTACCGCGTTTACCTTTTGGCAATAAGAGCCTTGCAGTATATTACTAGATTCGTTGAATTCCGATTTCCCTTCTTATCCTTAAACTTTTTCGCAATTCCTTTTCCATGCATCCATAAGTATTTACTCATCGCTTTGCCGTAATAATATATTCAATACGATGCATAATCCATGTATAATTCATCGACAATCAATGTTAATATGCTTTTATTTAATTTATTCCAATTCTAAAATGCATAGTCATCCTAGTTTGTATATCAATGTAAACATCATTATATATTATTATATTTTTTTTTATGCAAAAATGCCTTTCAATCTATGAACTTGTTTATATATTTGTTTGTTAGCTCCTAGATTGGACCCACCTCACAGGAACTTAATACGGTATCAACCGGTAGCTGTTTATATATTTGTTCATCAGGTATATATCATGTGGTTCACGATAATACAATATATAAAAAATATATTATTATGTGAATTAATTTGACTCTATATTTTTTATTATCAGCATATCAAAAACAATGGATAAATAAGTCAACAATTCTTAAATCTAATAATTAAAATAATTTTACGCGTAACTAAGCCGTTTAGAACATTCATTGACTTAAATATATCAATTTACAATGTCTGAACACAAAGAATCATCTTATTAGAGTGGTCCTGACTTTTAGTCCATTAGTTGGATAAATTGATTACTAATGCATATAGGAGTTCATTAGCATTATAGTGCCATGGTTTCCTGTAAAGAAGCCCAATCTTGATCCCAATACAACTCAAACTCATAAGCCAATACATATTGAATTTGTTTAAATAACAATTTATATTAAATGTTTTATATAAATTGATCTGGGTATGGGCCGAAGATTTGATAAAGTTATTCCTTCAAATTCTGTCGAATACTTCAAACTCATCAAATCGACAATAAGACCACATCAACGTTTTATATTGAATAACAAATAATTATTATTAGGCATTTTATATTATGGATTTTCTCTTTAGACGGTAATTTTGAATTATAATGTTCATTTATGTTTTGTTTTTAATGTAACCGTCTTCAGATTTGGATTTTTTAATTTCATACTTTCTAGTGTATTGATTTTTTTACATGTATGGATTTAGATAAAAAATAAACATCTTAACCAAAAAAAATGTGCTGAACAGAAAATATTAACATCTAAAAATGACATTACCTATAGAGACCGAACACTAGTACATAAAGAAATATATGAACGGTATTACAAAACCCTTCATACACTCCCAATCAAATTCTTGACCAAAAGTTGGAATGAAAATTAAAAATTGTGCTTAGAGAAAAATTGAACAGTTGAAAGTAACAGAAAGAAATAGATATTCGGGTTCACGAATTTTGATTTTCAAATCGTATATTTTTTCTTAAGCAAAAATTGCACAGGGACCACCTAAGACTAAATTAATCAAATCCCGCCTATTTACTAGTCGAAATATTTAAAAAGGTAAATAACTTAATGAAATTCACTTAAAAATAATAACCAATTATTATTTTCTTTATGTCAAAACCGGTTTATCTTTTTACTGAATAAGTTTAAGATCCCCCAAATCTGAGATCGTAGATCTTCTTGCCTTTATTGTGGAATTAGTCATAGAGATAAAAAGATATAGAGAGCTTATTCCCTTCATCTGTATTTTTGTGTCCAATATAAACAAAGTAATTTGTACTACTCATCATTAGCTGATCATAGAGATATAATATATCTCTATTATCAGCTTACGATGACGTAGATCAAATTACTTTGTTTATATTGGACACACAGAATACAGCTGAACGATGTTTCTCTGCTATTGAGTGGAATCAGCTCTCTTTATCTTTATATCTCTATGGAATAGTATGTTAACAAACTGCTTTTCTTAAAAAAGAATAAATAAAACTCTGTTACTAAACATATTGCCAAAGGAATATGGATTCGAATTTTATTAAGTTGTAGTTATAACTGTGGTCATGGCTATCTCAGGGTTTTTTTAAAAAGCCTTTCAGTCAAACAGAAGCAAATGAGATATATATGCAAATTAAGAAAGACTAGAATATCGATGTGTAAAAATCGCACCCACATATTTATTATAATAGCTGTCATTATTAATGTGGAATGCAAATGATCTGAGAAAAATGGTTTTAAAATGTTAATTTCCCTCTGGCAAAGATATGAATCCATAGATTTTCTTTATGATGATTTCTTCATTTACAAATAATATCTGGCAAAAAAAGGGAGAAAAACTCTTTAAGGATGTATTGTGCAAATTTGGCACGTGCTCCGTTTGCTCAATATGGACTGCCATAAAAGGAGTATAGATAAGCGTTCTTTTGATTACGTATCGTTGCTCTCATTATTATTCCAAAAAACAACAACTTACAAACATATAAGTCCATTCTTCAAATGGATATATGCATCTGAATAAAAGCTAACAAATAATTTAAAAAACGCAACTAGTTCGGAGGAGTTCAGGTGTATTATCATAGCTACTTCATTTCAATGCTTCATCGATACAAAAACCAAGGAGAGATTACAGCGGTTGGACCAATGTAGAGACCTATAACAATTATATTTTGAGGGGATCTCCTTGTTTGTATAGCCGTCTTGTGCTTTTAAGATGTTTTTATTAGTCAGTTGTCTCTTATATTGTGAATAAATCGAAGTATATTTTTAAGTCCCAGTCTCGACTCTTTATTTCGGCAGGGTTCCTCATCATATATATTATTCATATATTCCCTCAGGTAACTGTGGAATAGCTTTATATTATTTAGTTTTCAAAAATGTATCAATTTTTATGAGATAAATATGTGTATAACGTTTAGTACCTATTAATTTACAAGTTTTCAACTATAATATATAAATACTATATATATATATATCATAATGAGAATCTATTTCAAATGAAATGTGATGTATTTTAAAGTAACTTACTGGTTATTTTAAGGATTCCTGAATGTTTATAGATATTGTGATACAGAATGGGATTTTATAAAAATAAATATAAAACAAATGTATTTAAGTCAATTAGACTCCGTCGATGGCGCTTCTTTCATTGCGGTTGCCTGCAGCAATGTACTTGAACATATTTGACATAAATGTCATGAATACAATTTTTATCACATTTGAAGATATCTTACAGAGTTCAAAGCCGAAAAATATATCTTAGATCCATTTTGACACTAAACTTGTTGCAAAATCTGACCATATTTCTTTTATGTATAAGCAAGACATTCATAAATTTTATATTTAAGAGCAAAAAGTAACTTATTACTTGAGCTTGCATTCCTTTCAGGTCGACAAAATATTTTACAGCGAAGCCCCTTAAACAAAATGAATTATTTATAGGTAAGTTTAAGAATGAAGAAGAAAAAAAAACCACAACTCTACAAAGATTATTATTTTTACTTGTTCTTATAAGATAATATTACACACTCGTAAATTGAATGTATTTTAGATTTTTTTTTAAAGTCTGACTAATAAATATGTGTGTAAGACAACGTGGACCCAAATTCACAAAAGATAACAAAAGAATAAACTATGCATGACTTAAAGAGATGCAAGACGAGAAAAATAAACAACAGGAGCAATTGAAGTACATAAATCGTTCTAAAATATTTATTTGACGTTT
>CP045907.1:13322671-13335452 GCA_013387185.1 Caligus rogercresseyi
CTTCTCCCCTGATAGCGAAAAGGTCATTGAAGAGGAGCATTATGGCTCTTGCTCTTTTTCATAATAGAAATCTCCCTGGCCTAAAGAGACAAATGTCTCTAATGGGTGGAGGATTAACCCTTTTATCTTTTATTATTCCTAAGATTTATATAAAAGTTTTTATGGACTTAACCAAAATCCAGAAATGGAATGTAGAAGAGGTATCACCAATAGCAATCTTTATTTAAGGCTTTTATTTGGAACCATTTTAACTAATAAGACAACAGAATCTTTATCAAAAGTTTGGGCAGCAGCCCAGCGTATACTTTGAAAGTTTAGTCCGGCATATAGTGGAGAAAGTATAATGGATATAATTCATCAAAATGCAAGCAAACTATTCTTCTTTAGAAATTTGGGCGCCCCACCTTTTCTAAAGGATTTAGCACTAGCTCATGGCGCTTATGATTTTAGTTCTACAATGTACTTCGATTTCTGTGAGGATGGGAGATTTAAATACCCTCTTCTGCTAAAAGAGTGGCTAAAATGCATAGTTTGATGTGTCCCTGGCATCTCAAGATGAAGCCTCCTAATATCAAGGAAGAGGTCAATAAATTAGTAGACTTTTACATGGATTTACTGGAGCTTCCTGATGATTGGAGGAAAAGAATTATGCGTTCCACGTCAGGGATGCATGATGGGAAAAAATTTACTGCCCAATTACAGATTTCCTCTAATTGCATAATTTTTAGAAATCATTGCAAGGACTGTGGCAAATTTTATGTCCACACGTTGCATGCTTTTGCTGATTGCCCTCCGGTGTCAATTTTAAAGTCCTTTTTACTTCTTAGTGTTAAGGATTTGACAAGTGTCCCAATAACATTTGAAAGCCATTGTATTGTTTGGCTTTCCTATAAAGGGAAAAACGATCAGATACTTTTAAAGCGATTATAAATACAATCTAAATGCGAAAGCACTTATTGCAAAAGGTTAACTGCAAACGAATGTATCAGATCTGAGGAACTTAGAGCCATAATGCTCTCAGCGGCAGCAAGATATGGAACCCTTTCCTAAGGATACCGTCGCTTCTGGACAACTCCTGGACCGTCGTCGCTAATGAACATAATGAATTTAACATGGGATGAATGCCATTATTATTAAAAGAAAAAATTCTTTATTGCATCTTATAGGACAAAGAAAGAGCTTTCATTGAGACCCCAACTCTCTGTGAGAGGGATTTCCATAATGAAAGTCTGCTCTTACCACGACATCTTAATCATATTAACAAATTGTTAATTGAATTAGGATAGTTTAAGCGTTTTTCCCTTTATACAAACTATGCATTCACGTGCCCCATTTTGCATTCATTCTTATTTATGCAATAAGAAATAATGTCAAGCAATTCTTTCTTAATGCATGAAAGACAAAGAATGCCCAATAAAAGGAGTTGAGTTTTAAAGCTATGACAGGATAAATAGTTTTTTAACGTGTAAATAGATTTTTTATTTATTTGTTATCATTGATGGTGTTGTTTTTTCATTAAATCACAATAGTTTTTAATTTAATAAACTAGAGGCATATATACACTCAGAGAGTGCAAACCTCCGCCGTCACGGGGTCCTTATGAGCCTCCGAGGCGGATTTTTCACGACTGGGGCGGCGTAGAGGGACGGGGGAGGGTTCCCCTCGACGGAAATTCCGAGAGGAAGACGCTCCCGGCACCCGATTTCACAGCACAGCGACATCTATTGGCAGAGTAGGCTAACTTGAAATATTTATTAGTATTTAGCTCGTTTTGCATCTTAATTCTGCACTCAGAGATGCCAAAATTTAATCACTTGTTCCTTTTGGCCTTTCCAACAACTCCACAAAGTTTCATCCAATCCGTTCCGTACTTTTTGAGTTATCCTGCTGACAAACAAACAAAACCAAAACGCCAGTGAAACAATACCTCCTTCGGCGGAGGTAATAAAGACTCTAACTAATCAAAAGCCGTACACAAAGACCTGAACGTAAGCATTGGACTCTGACAAAATCCCATTATACTTACAACCAAACATTATTTATGGTTACTTTAATACTTAAAAAAAAATGAGCACCTCATACTTCTCCTTATTTTCCGTTTGTTTGTTTAGCTGCTAGAATAGACCAAATAAACTTGTTTTGGTATAACCCGTGCTTATTTTCGGTTTTCTTCTTCATTAATTATATACTTTTAAAATAAGATATATATATAATGTACAAAGCAAATGCAAAATAAACATAAATGTTGTAATATAATTTTGTTGCTCTATGGTAGAACATAAGGAGTGAAAATATTCTGATCAAAGTAATAGTGTCGCTCACTTTGAACAAATTTGTTTTTTACAAGCTTAAAATGTATGAACTGGTTAATATATCCTATAAGCTTTGTTTAATAACACAAAGATTGAAAATGTCCTCGGAATTTGAGCGCAGGACGGCCATTATTGTGGCGCTCCTTGCGGCCGTGCGCCCAAGGAGATCATCGACTTCTTCAAATTCCCCAAGCTACTGTTTACAGCACTGCCAAGTCCTTCAAGGAGTCGGAGGTTCTGGTTTCTGAGATACAAGTACTCAAAGTTAGTCTACATTCGCCTGCACACCCCGGTATATATATATATATATATCAGGAACGACCGGGCACCTTTTTTCGCCGGGACCCGGGCCGGGACTTAAATTTTCAAGCTGGGCTGGGCCAAACCGGGCCGGGACTTAATATATATTTTCGTTCCTTCGACATTCTGAAGTGACGACGTTTTTTAGACAAGAATTTCCAAAAAAAGTACCAACTTTTTTTTAGAAAATAATTTCCAAAAAAAGTGACCAGGTTTTTTTGTAGAAAAAATTTCAAAAAAAAAGTTCTCAGAAAAAGTGATGATGTTTTTTTAATAGAAAATAATATTTGGAAAATGTCTTTCTACAAAAAACAACGTCGTCACTTTATGAATGACAAACGAAAGAAAATATTTAAGTCTTGGCCCGGTGTCTAAAAAAACGGGACATCGGGCCGAGACGCTCAAAAAACAGCCGGGACCGGGTTGGGGTACCCGGTCGTTTCGTGATATATATATATATATTTTTATATATATATGTAACCAAAGGGATTGAAGGACTAACATCTTCGGTTATCTTGTCTAACCTCTTTTGTATTTCTTAAGAGGTATTTCTTTTATACCTCTTTTTAAATATAAATATTATTTTACAAGTTTTATTAAATATAATCCATTATATTTAAGGCACATATAGGAGCAGAGAGAAGGACTCTCAATAACATGCCTAATTCACAAAAAAAAAACATACAAATTGCTCGCGAAGGGACATCTTTTATTCTGCTTCTAACGCCTACCTTCTTTTTTAAACTTGATTATCAAATAAAGTTTAAATATCATGGCATATAATGGAAGCTGGATAACTTCGAGACGAATCTACATCATCCCCAAAACCATATTCTTATTAGTCAATAGCACATGGCTAGAAGTATTCTGATTGGATAAAGCTAATGAATACAGTGTAGCGTGGCCGCCATTTTGATTTTCTTTTTCTATATATATATATATATAATATATATATATTTCCACGGATGTACTTAAGGTCTATTTTGCTTTTGAGACCCTGCCTCTGTACTCTTATATATATCCACATAACTCTATTTAAAGCCCCTCTTCCTCTTGACTTCCTGTTAAGTAGTACACATAGGTACATACACACATATTTATGTATAGTCCCTATATACCCCCCCCCCCCCCCTAAAAGTGAAGCAAACTACATAATTACTTGCTTAAGTAGGGAGGCATATTTTTGGTTTTTCGTTCAAGGAAATCCCTTCGGAAAAGGTCGGCAATCTACTTGCTCATACCAACTCATGCCTCTTTTTTGTGTCTCTGTATTCCATAACCTAACTCCTACCCACTTAAATATTCAATGTCTTTCATATTAAAAAAATCATATTACGTATTAAAATGATGGATTGTTACTTATAAAACATTAATTAATAATAAATTCTTCTGATTATATGTAATATCAACATGCCAATGGTATATGGTTGCTATGCAAGTATGGCGCCCTAGTCAATAGAATAACTCAAAAGAATATATATATATATATATATATATATATAGAGAGAGAGAGAGAGGCTTATCATTCGTTGGGCGTAATTTCGATAAGGTGAACAAGATTTTGTTTTTGGTTCAGATGTCTTTTTTTTTTCTTCTCTCCTTTATTGCTTAGATGTTATATAAATTATAACAAAAATATATATAAGTAAAATAAACATTAAGTTTATAATAAATCTAAACAAGAGGTAAAACAATAAACAAAATATCAAACGGGTATCTATTTAAAATATTTCAATATTTTTTGCATAATTTTAAAATATTCTTTTGATAAGATGTTTATTTATTAGCTAAAATCGATACAGTGTAAAAATATAAGAATACACTAGAAAGTAGGAGATAAAAAAACCCCAATCTTAAGACAGTTACGTTAAAAACAAAATATAAATAAACATTATAATTCAAATGTCTGTCTAAAGATATAACCATAATATAAAATGACTAATTACCTCCGCCGAAGGAGGTATGTTTTCACTGGCGTTTGTGTTGTTGGTTGTTAGTTTGTTGGTTTGTTGTTTGTTGGTTGTTGGTTTGTCAGCAGGATAACTCAAAAAGTACGAACGGATTTGGATGAAATTTTGTGGAGCTGTTGGAAGTGCCAAAAGGAAGAAGTGATTAAATTTTTGGCATCTCTGAGTGCAGGAAGTAAGGCGCCAAATGAGCTAAATACTACTAAATTTTCCAAGTTAGCCTACTCTGCCAATAGATGTCGCTGTGCTGTGAAATTGGGTGCCGGGAGCGTCTTCCTCTCGGAATTTCGTCTAGGGGAACCTCCCCCGTCTCTCTACGCCCTCCCCAGTCGTGAAAAATCCGCCTCGGAAGGCACATGACGGCGGAGGTTTGCACTCTCTGAGTGCATTATATGCCTCTAGTTAAAATGATTACTTATTCAATATAAAACGTTGAATTCGTCTTATTGTCGATTGGATCAAGATTTATTTCTATGTGATCGTACCTACACATTGTTGGATTGTATGTAAATGAGAAACATTATCAATGACCACTTCTATGAGATCCTGAGTTTGTTCCACAGATTGCTGGAATCGGAGGTCCCCCCGAGACAAATGAACTGATCGTCTTGACATTGGTGATCAATGGGCTCAGGCTGAGCTAACACAAAGTTCTCAAAGTCCAATCTGCAAAAAAAAAAGAAGTCCTTTATTTTATTAGGTATCACTCAAGAAGCCTATTCAAAGGTTCCTTTATTTAAATTTCATTTGTCGGGGCTATAAGGCAGTGTTTTTAAGGATGCAATTATTATTAAAAATTGTACAGCTTAACATCCATGAACGAAATAATGAGTTATGTAATAGTACCAAATAATTTTTTCCTAATATTCACTCTCTCTAAATCAATCCGCTTGAGGCAAAAACAAGTTCGATTGTGTTATCCTTATCTCTAGATTAAGGTTTAAAAAAAATATTTAAAAAAAAAACTGTAGTTTGGATATTTTTTATTGTATAAAATACAAGTTGTCCAAACACAAAGTGTCGGGATTCCCATCTAAAGATTGGACGAATATCGTGAAATATTCTTCTAAGATTATTACAGATTCTAACGTATTTTTATGAATTTGCTAAATACAGCTTTACCTAAGAAATAAAATTGTTGGCGTGAATAATGTCCTAGTGACTTCAAGAAAACGCTAATTTAAAATCTTGAACCGGTTCCATATTTGTATAGATGTAAATACCTTCTTGCAGTCATGGTCTTGGATAGTCATTGAATCTAAATTTGTTTTCAATTGTTCTACTGTATTATTTTATATCAAATTCTTGAATAAGATTATAATTATGGAATGAAAAGATGCTAAAAAAATATTTATGTTATGATATATTAGGAGAGCACTTTTTTCACAGACGCTTTAAAGCTAGTATTTATATATGAGCGTTCCACTCGGTCAATGGTAAAAAAGGCATAGAGATAAAGTTACTAAAGCGTTATTAGTAAAACAACATTAGGATGTTTTTGAAGATGAAACTAGGCATTCAATTTTTAACACATTCATGAACAAACCAAGTTTATTGATACCAGAACTTGTTGACGTTCGCAAAAATTGTCATTCGTTTGTCGTTCGCCAAAAGTTATCGTTTGTCGTTAATTTTAAATTGAATCGTTCGTCGTTCATCGTTCGTTTGTCGTTCGCTTTTCTGAAAAAATTGACGATTTTTTTTTTTTAGAAAACATTCTGAAAAAAGTGATGACGTTTTTCTACAAAGGAAATGTGTCCCATTAAAAATTTTGGTTTTTTTTGGCGCCAAAAACGAACGACGAACGATAAGGAAAGTCGTTCGTCAAAAACTTTGTCGTTCATCGTTCGCAAACGACGAACGACAACAAATGAAACGATAAATCAACAAGTCTGATTGATACATACCTACGAATAAAAATAACATAAATTAATAAAAGAAAGATCCGTTCACCGGTCGATCTCTTGGTCGGATCCTTAAATATACTAACCCCCCAAAAAGTATAAAAAATATACATACTTTTTTATAAACACAGCGTCTATAGTATTTTGTTTATCCCCCCCCCTCCTTCTCGTTATTATTATTATAACTAGGGCTATTATGAAGTTTTTTCCCTTGTATAATTTTGCCATTGTACCATGGTATTACTAACTTACTTTGCAGGAATGAAACTGGAAAGGAAAAGCTCTACGTGACCATTATATGGCAACTACCGAAAGAGAGGCAAAAAAAATCTTTGGCATATTTCGTATTATTATTAATAATATTTTTTTCCTTTTTTAATTATGCATAGTGTATTTACGTTGAAAAGCTCTGACGAAGCAATTCAAGTCAAATATGCGTTGACGTTTTGGAATTTGAGATCTGTATATTAAAATATGCTTCATTAAATTTATTATTATAGTGTCTCGAATTATGTTCAGATAATAATAATATTTTATTCATTCATATTTGTATCGTTTCTTTTACTTTTCTAAATTTCAGGTTAAAAAATCATTATTTCGAAACATTGTAGTAAATTGGTCAGTTAAAAATTTCATCGCATTCTTACTTGACCGAAAATACCTTTGAGCCATTAGAATTTGCATTCGCAGAACAATATCCAAGAAACTGAATTAACAAAAAAATCTTAAGCATGGCCACAATGCTACCAACCACACAGTTATATCATGAAAGAAGAATTATTTCTTCTTTTTAAGAGTGATAATCAAATATAAATCAATGCGTTAAGGCGTGTTCAACTCTCAATGTTGGGGTGCAGGTTCGAATACTCCCGAGAGGGGATGGGCATTTTTGGTCTAACTCCTTGATAAGATCCTAGGTTCGAGGGAACTAATTTTAATGCTAGTATGCTTATTATATCAGTCGGATGCAACTATATCGAAGATATATGCCAAAAACCCAAAAACAATGACCTTATCAAAAAATGCCAAATTATTCAGTATTAATACAAATCAATTTTTATGTGAATAGACTTTATCGAATGCCTAGTTTATATTATAAAGGACTGCTCACAGTTTCCATTACCTTGCAACAAAAAAAGACTTTTGTCTTGCCAACGCAAAAAAACATGAATCTAGTAATTTAGAGAATGGGGATTAATAAATATGATATTTAGTCGTGATATTTGTTTTTCTGGCCACAATTTAAATTAAAAAATTTCATGTTTTAGGTCAATGGTACATCCGGATCTATAACTTTCAGGTCAAGCAGCATTACACTTTATCATGCATGGACTCTATAGAATCATTTTTTAAAGTTTTGGCCGTTGTCAAATTTTTTTGGCATAGTGTTTATGTTGTACAATGATATATTAGATTTGGTAGCAATAAAACATTGTATCATATTAGGAGGCCAAAAAACGAATGAATACACCAAAGAACAACGATACCAATAACATTTTTTCAATTATTAAAGTAGTATTTTTTACTCTCACTAAAGGCTGCAGTGCAAAATCAAGTATGTTGAAGAAAAAAAATATCATGTGAGCAGTAAAATATTTCATAAATATAAAATGTATACGTTTTACTTGTGCATTGCATGGCAAGTACAAGCGTCAGGTGAGAAAATGTGCACAATTGATAATACTGCCTATACAAATAATTGAACATATCGTTTTTTTTTGTCATGAAAAACTTTTCATACACTTTTTACAATATTCTTTAGTTAATTAAAACTTATTGAAAGCTATGATTTACATTATTGTGTATATTTCAATTAGTAACAAGAATATCGTTTAAAATAATAAAGACAATTATACATAAATAAGGTGATATCACTTCTTCATCGAAGAAGTAAATCTTCTCGGCGTTCTAGAATTATAAGTTTGTTTGAAGATGTGAAAATCCTTATATGTAATCTAAAAACCAAGATATATCACAAACTCAGAGCAAAATGTGTAATAAACATAAATAAGCATTGTAGTTTAAAGTCTTTTATTATATCGACATAGAGAAAAGTGGCAAAGAAATGGTTCGAGTCCAAATTAACTATAGAGAATCCCTTGTTTTAGTGTGTAAAGTTTGATGGTCTCCGTAAATTGCTCAATAGAAGTATAGGCGATGTAAACTGTTATATACGGTAATCACCCCCCCCCCCCCTCCATGCTGGACCTAAGTAATGAAGACAAAATCATAATAGTTCTCTGTATTGTGAGTTTTAATCAGTTTTAAAAGAGGGTTTTATTCTACAAAAGGAACGTGAATTGTAAGGTGCTATTTCAATATCCTTTAGAAGTTTAATTTTAAAATAGAGAATTTTTTTATTCCAAAGTTCTTAAAAACACATACAAAAATATATATAATAAGTATTTAAAATGGAGGTAAATATGTAAAAATTAACAAATAAACATTATAGTGAGAAAAATTAAATATGACTATATAGATATATATATCTTTGGCAAATAGGCAGTATAGAATAGCAAATAGTTCTAATTTTTTCAATACATTTCATATGAAGTAATATTATCCGTGTGGCCATTAAAATGTAAATTAATTTATTATATATGCGTTTACTGAGATATTAAAGAAACACAAAAACAGGCAAAGATGATAAACAAACACCAAAAAAATCGTAATTTGTGTAATTATTATACTGATAATATAAAATAATACTAAAAAACATTTTTTGTTTTAAAATAATTTATGCTGTTTCACATTTACACATATGCATACAATATAGAACTAGAGGCATATATACATAGGAAGAGGGCAAACCTCCGCCGTCACAGGGTCTATGAGCCTTCCGAGGCGATTTTTCACGACTGGGGCGGCGTAGAGGGACTGGGGGCGGGTTTCCCTCGAGGAAATTCCGAGAGGAAGACGCTCCCGGCACCCAATTTCACAGCACAGCGACTCTATTGGCAGAGTAGGCTAACTTGAAGTATTTAGCTCGTTTTGCCATTTAATTCTGACTTAGAGATGCCAAAAATTGAATCACTTGTTCCTTTTGGCATTCCAACAACTCCACAAAGTTTCATCCGAATCTGTTCCGTACTTTTTGAGTTATCCTGCTGACAAAACCAACAAACAAACAAACCAACAAACCAACGCCAGTGAAAACAATACCTCCTTCGGCGGAGGTAACAAAGATATAAGCAATATTATAAAGCAAATGAACGACCACACAGAGGGGTATAGGTGTTATACAGCAGGAGTTGATCTAAAGTATTATACAATATAAAGTTATCATTCTTATTTTGTCCATTTTTGAGCATTCATCATTTAAGGAAGCTATAAACCATTGAATACAAGTAAAAATATGTACCGATCAATGCATTACTCATGAGCAACGACTTTTTTAAATTACATAATTATGAAGCACCATAAATTATAGCATCAAGCTCATAAATAACTCAGTTTTTTTATGAAAACTATAAAAAACAAACTTTTATGTATGCTATATCCATTCTGGTTATAATGACGTCATAATATTACACTAACGACGATTATTTGTTTTTAAATGTTTATTATCATAATAATTATATCATTAATAAAATTGACGTATATTGTTCATTTATCAGCTAAGGACTACTTCACTGGGTGCTTAAACTTCTTTCTTCTTCCCGTCTTCCTCTTAATTTTAATATTAAATAAAATATAACGCTAATATAAAGAGCACGATGTATAAAAGAAATGAATTTAAACATCCAGTGACGTATTCTGAATTGACGAATAACTAGTATGACGTCAATGGATGTTTTTAGGTGGCTCTCTCTCACTCTTATTCACCAAACACACCTACTTATGTAGACATACAGATTGGATGTAATTCGTTAGGTGATTCATTTGGGGGGATTGGCGGAGGTTTCACTCTCTGAGTGTATACATGCCTCTAGTTATCATAATATTAGTTTCCCAAATAAAAATGCAATGGATGACAAATTAAGAAGAATACTGAAATGACAATATTTTATTATGATCTGTATTCTTTTTTTTAAGAATAAATATAGTTTGTATAAAAAAAAGATTTTTTAAGAATCTACTTTTACTAATAAACGCATTTTACATCCTTTATTGGTTTTATTAGAGGTATTCGATATTTTATTTGTTTTTGCTATATTATTGACTTTTGTTGAGGGTTTTTAGGTTAATCAACATAATATTATATATAGATATATATATTTATATATATATCTATATATGGAAGACATTTAAGGCCTTCTTTAAAAAAACCATTCCATCAGACTCTCAAGTACTATAAGGTTAAAAATAAAACAGCTTTTCGTTCTGAGGTATAAAATGAAAGACTGTTTACTTCTCATTGACGATAAATAAGTTCTTGACGATAGGAAAGTTCATCATAAACCCCTTAGAAAGCATCCCATTGAAATAATTAGATTTTTACAAATAAATAACAGACGTGAATGTATAATGGCAAATAAAATATATGGGAAATCAACGTTATGAGGTACAAAAATATTCAACACTTTCAGCCTAAAGTCCTTTGAAATAACCCTTTAAAAGTTTTTTTGTGTTGCTTCAATAACCTTTTGAGGCTACCAAAAAAAGGTGACTACTTGCAATAGGCTCTTATCTAAGCATTCCGGCCTCTAAAAAAGTAAAAAAAACACTATTTGTAGGTGGTTTGAAAGTATGTATTAATCCACAATGTGCGTTAATAAACTTAAATTTAGTTACAATTTTTAATGATTTATCTGTCACTTCATGCAGATTTATGCTTCGCACTTCTTTTTTGTATGTTCAAGGAAATTTTAGAGTATTTTTGCCAGTCAGTTTCTCATTTTTAATATAAATAAATAAATAAATATATATACCTATATATTATCATCTAGATGAACACAATTCTACACACATAAAGTTGCTTTGTAGAGGCGATTGCAATGTTGAAATGCTTCAAGATTAAGTCCTTTCGAGAGTGAGTTCATAGATTATATTGAAAGAGTTCTAGGTTTCTGATAGAGTATTTCTGAAGGCTGTAATGCCTAGTATTATATTATTAGAAGCACGGGTTTGCAATCCATCATATTAAAAGTAAAGCAATAGAAAAAAAATATAAGATAAATATCATTCATAATTACTGTCTAAAAAAATATTTTTTTCGGAGTATAGAGTAAAAACAAATAAGCAGAAAAGAGAAAAAGATGATGCTTTTTGAAACGTGATTAATACGTATAAAAAGAGAGTGAATAGTCAAAATACAGTCGGCAATATGTATATCACTTCACTTGTGGCAGCTGTTGAGGAATGCACATCATTTTGGAGAGAGAGAGAGAAGAATGCCACCTTTACAATTACTTCTCGTTGATCTCGATCCATATCATGGAACGAGTCTTTCTGAAGAGACTCCTCTATAGATATATTTTTTTATCATTAGTTTTCTATTTTTAAAATAAGTTATTATATATAATTACCAAAGCAAATACTTCATACAGGAACGGAAATCTATCTTTAAGTTTGTCCCATAATATTTAAGGAGAATTACTCTGATAATAAGATACATACAAATAATGAATGAAATCCTACAGATATGTCAGCATCTAAAGAAATTTTTTAAATAATATTCTTCTTCTACATCCAAAGTTATAGATTATTATTATTATTTTAAAGGTTATGTTATAATTTATGCATTTTTGTTTTAAAACTTGTTAACATTATTTAGTGTATATTATGAAACTTGTTTAACACTTTGTTATATTATATAGCAGCTAGGTCATAGTTAGGCCGATAGTTTAATTTTAAAACTATAAGTTTATTTATGGTATTTTTTTATACAGCATTTCTACCGCCTTTATTTCTTTGTATCAGTTACATTTAAATAAAGATCTTTAAAAAAATATATATATTAAAAAAGAAGGATGCGATAGCCGTGCATGTTAAGGCATGTTCAACTCTCAATGTTGGGGGGCGCAGGTTCGAATCCCGAGAGGTGATGGTCATTTTGGTTACCATTGACCCTCAGTTCGAGCTAATTTTAATGCTATAATGCTTATTTATATCCTGTCGGATGCAATTCTATCGTAACCATATAGGCAATATATATATTTATAAACATATATATATATATATATATTATAATAAACAACTTTACCAAATGAGATGTTTATAGTTGATCTTGCGATAAGAAGCTTTTTTTGTTATTCCAAGAATAAGTCCGTATAACTTTTTTGTGTGTATTCGGATTGACTTGCTCTTTGTTGTATATTGAAGATTGGTGTATTCCAATTTGGTTGAAGGGTATAAC
>CP045907.1:13335552-13345873 GCA_013387185.1 Caligus rogercresseyi
TGTTGGAAATGCCAAAAGGAACAAGTGATAAATTTTGGCATCTCTGAGTGCCGAATTCAGATGCCACATGAGCTAAAGACTAATAAATATTTAAGTTAGCCTACTCTGCCAATAGATGTCACGCTGTGCTGTGAAATTGGGTGCCGGGAGCGTCTTCCTCTCGGAATTTCCGTCGAGGGGAACCCTCCCCGTCCCTCTTCGCCGCCCCAGTCGTAAAAATCGTCCGGGAATCTCATAAGGACCCGTGACGGCGGAGGTTTGCACTCTTGAGTGTATATATGCCTCTAGTTTATCCTTAAATTTCCCAGAATACATATAAATAAGAGTAAATAGAGTTATTTTATAAAAATATATGCATTGGTATGCGGCTCTCACTAAGTATCATCAATATCTTATAGTTAACCTTGATGATGAAATTGTCTCCTCTCACAAACATAAAAACATAATCAATAATCGTAATTGAAAATATCAACAACAGCCTAAAAACAAAAAAATATATTTATACTCAAAAACCATATTCAAATGATGCAAAATAAACGATCAATTTCCTTAAAGAAAAAATATATGGTAATATCATAGATTGAAGGATAAACAACTTTCTTAAGGCAATAATAATAATAAAAACACAGTGGAATAAAATATATATTAAGCCAGTCTACCTATAAAAATGATATTTTTTTATTCTATGTAGATGGTGGTGTTGGCTTATATAGTACCATGCTGAGAGAATGTTTATGATTGCCTTCCCTCTAGAGAAACCCCAACATCCAGTTTCTTTATCTCTATCTCTCATCTTTTAGGCTTTTATTATTATTGTTATTATTAGAGCCCCCCTTAAACACTGTATTCTGTATTTTTTTATCTAGCCTCCCTTCTCTCGAGGGGTGTAAAAAGTATAAAATTCAAAATTAAATGATGCTTGCCAAGCCACACTCTCTTTCTTTCTCTCCCTGGATTCAATTCTATTCATAAGTCTTACCTTATTTTAGTTGTGTATCACAAGCGTTACCCATATATATATATATAATATATATATATATATATATATAATAGGGGCGGAATGGCCACCGGGAGTACCAGGACTATTCCCGGTGGGCTGCTGGCCTCAAGAAACATAAACAGCCGTTGGCAGCCTCCTAATGGCATATTGGGGCGTGTATAAGGCTGGCGAGGGTATAATTGTCCGGTGGAAAATGGTTCCCACTCCGTTCCTGTATATATATATATATACTATACATATATACATACAGTGTTTTCCATCAGAAAATGTAATTTTTAAATTGTGAATTAGAATTATTTGAAATGATTCAATCGGCTAATATCAACGTCCCCCAATTATGAGAACGCTTTTCAAATAGAGTCCATAATTTCAAGGTTCAAGGAATTCTGTACGCCTCGCGGGTCAAGGGAACCCTCTCCCTATAGGACTGGACAAGTTGGTGGAAAGATACATCTCCCTCCTAGACCGAATCAATTATTATAAACATTATATATTTAATGAAAAAAATTGAATCCAAGTTTATTTTTTTAAAAGCATTTTTCGTGTTTTAAACTTTATATATTGACCATTTGTCCCCTACCACTTTCTATTTACAAAATGTTGTATGAATGAATATAATTTATAACTATTTAAAAAAATGATTCAAATCGTATTATTGATACGCCAAAGCACTTAACGATTTCTTTTACAGCAAATGGTGTCACCGATACAGAAATGACCAAAAAAGATGAAGCGTACACGCTCCATGCTTAAAACCCCGAAGCCAAAAACCTCAAACACCGACATCAGATACCCAACTTCTTGTCCAAGCCTATTTCTTCTCCATTGAGTAAATGGAAAAACACGAGTGAAATATGTGATCTCTGTTTGGAAGAACACAGACTGCTCATCATTTAATCTACAAATGCCCCGCTTTGTCCTACGAAAGGTTTCGCAAGAGGAGGATGAGGAAACAAAAATAATCAAGTTTTTAAAATGTACAAAGATGAAGAATGTTTCAATGAAAATTTTTAATATATAAATATGATTACTTTACTTTTACTGTCGTAACACAGATACCCCAATGTGTGGTTGTGTTCTTTAGTTTAGTTTATGTATATATGTATATGTTTGTCTATTGTAAACAGTAATAAATTCTATGACTATTGATACGCCATTTGGTTCATAAAAAGGGGATTTTTATCAATGTATAAAAATCTGCATTGATTGTCAACCTGAAAATGTTTTCTGAACTTGAGAAGAAATGGATCATTCTGCAGTTTGCAAAACACCTTCTCCTTCCACAATACGCCGAGAATTTATACTTCACTTCAAGATCAGTGGAAGGGCGGTGAAATCTTACCAGCTGATCCAGTTCACAAGAGTTCCGATCATTTCAATATATATATATCAGAAGCTTAGTCAGATCTATGAAAATTTTAAATTTGAAGTTATCTTGTAAATGTTGAGATCCAATTATATTATGTTCAACAATAGTTTAATTGTTATAAAAAATTGACGGAGAATAATTCCATTTGAGCGCTCAGATAACTAATTACGCAATTTGTTTTATAGATATTTATTCCAGGACAAGCAGATGTTCGAATTTGGTATCGAAAATAAATACATGAGATGAATATTTGTTTTGAGCTTTATGATAAAAATATTCCAGCCAAATATTTTATAAAAGTGGTGGTGACAGTTTTAGATATAATATATATATATATATATATAATAATAAGTGGTGCATCTGATAATACTATATTGATTGATTTATATTTATGGATAAGAGCTGATGACTGACTATTCAACAATCATATAAGCAAAAGCAAATAATCAAAGTTAATATCAAATTGATGATATATTGTATTTTTTTTAAAGAGAAGGGGTGCGATATCCGTGCGTGTTAAGGCGTGTTCAACTCTCAATATTGGGGGCGCAGGTTCGAATACTCCCGAGAGGGGATGGTCATTTTTGGTCCCTACCTCATTGATAAGATCCTAGGTTCGAGTGACTAATTATTATGCTATAATGCTTATTTATATCCTGTCGGATGCAATTCTACCTATCGAACCATATGTTTCATCCAGTTATTCAGAGTTTTTTTATAACTTTCTGCACTGAATTATTTTCTGTTTTTAAACTATTTTCAGTGTCTTTTTTCACTCTAATATTCATTTATATATGTTGGAATTAAGTCCCTTCCGTAAATAAAGTCTTCGTATATCTCTACGTTTCACTCTGTTAATTAACTGTTTCAACCCTTCGTTTTGCATTATTTATTTTATTATTATGAGCTCCCCTCTCACTTGATTCCTCTATCTGATTGGACTTGAGTGGTTTTAATTTACGTCTGTCACAAGGCTAATTTTAAATAAGGTCTAATGGGTGAACCTGATAATGAAAATAATAACAAATATAAATTATTATTATGTCGCAAGTGGCTTCATTGTTTTATGTTATTGGTTTGTTTCAGATGAAAAGAACGAAGAGACTTCCATTAAAGGAAATGATATGATAAGATACTAGAGTGTAAATGGAGAGTTTTATCATTCTCATTTAAATATTATGAAAGGATGTGGATATTTTATAGAGTGTTATTGATTTTGATAATGTTTATAATGAGTACAGGAGTGTTTCTTAATCTTTTTATTACTCGAGATAGATGAATGGAAATGTTGTTAAGTTCCTATTTTTTATATATTTTATTTGTTCACAGTTCAGAAAATATATTGTAGCAAGAGTTCGAACCATGAACTGGACCGGTTCATCACTCTGGGCGTCTCACCACTAGGAGGGAGTTTGTATATATATTTTGGCGGCTTTATGAATCAGTGAGAATATAGCTATTTAAGTGTTAACACGTCTGTAGTTTTATTATGCCTAAGAGTACGACACATATACATAAATAAGATTATATATAAAATCGATGATAATGCAAAGTAAAACTATAATCATTTTAGCTTAAAATTTGTCATCGATGCTGAACAAACATAAATAAAACAGGATCACATGATTACATAAAAGTAATAAAAAACAGTTGGAGGAATTTATTAAAATATTTTAAAGGTCTTTTGTATATTACTTGACGAGAGAGAGTGTGATATTCCGGGATAATATTTAATTACAGATGGCACTAATGTCCATGAAGAGTCCTATGCAGAGGGAATTTTTAAGTCTAAAGCTGCATAGGAAGCTGCGGTAGATATCAGAATTGGCATTTGGATTAATAGGACTATCTCTAAGATCCTTTTTTTAATGTCTGGATCACAGATCGCAATGAATGAACGCTGTATTTAATAATTTCAGCTAAGATTCGTGTCCACCTCTTTGTTTTACTATAAAAAACATTACATTACTCAAAGTATATGATAAATAATGATTGGAAAATGCTTAAGGATATTATTCTACTTGTCTATCCATGTATTTAAATCGTTTTTTTTACCATTTATCATGACATTTTTTATTAAACATTTTTTTACAATAACATTTTTCTTGATATTGTATTACATATACATTATTATGTATTAGTACCGATTTCAACTCATAAAAAAAGTTTTTGGATATGTTTTTTATCGATCCAGTATAAAAAACAAAATTATTTTTGAGTTTGGTATAATGTACATTTTTTAAAACAAAAAGGAGATCTTTTAATTTGATTAAACCTTAATTTAGGGGAATTCCATTAAATTTTGTAGCGTTTTTAGTAGCAGGAGAGATTTTAGTGACTGGAGAATGCAATGTATTAGATGCATTAGAGGGCGCTACTTTAGCTCATAGACAATAATTACTCTTTCCAGTGCTTGACAATCCTCTCATAAATAACCATGAAATGGATTGATACACTACTGGATTTCACTGCCCTAAATATATAACATATGTCCTCAGTTCCTTTTGGTCGAGGCTAATTGCAATATTGCATGGTTTTTTATATTACACAACGTTCTAACATAATATAATTTTTGATTAACACTCTAAAATTATAAACTAGTTAATAACCAAACGAAATGTTTTCATACGCATATTGCCCAACATATATGATTTTCGGAGGGATGAGAGTTAAACTAAACCATGAAGACGCGAGGGGGACTCTATAGTAAAATATGTAGACAAATAGAATAAAATCTACTCTATATTTTAGCCTAAAAGCAGATAATGTTCAATAGGTTCAAATTGTGTAAGGATGGTTTGTTTATAGGCTTTGGCAACTCTTTTTTGAAGATGTATCAAAGTTATAAAAATAATATTGCCAAGTTCAGCCTTAAAGGAATTATTTCAAGAATATACAATAATATCAATCTATTTAAAAAATGAGATATTCATTATTGTAAAACGAATGGGGACAGCTTCATCAACAATATTAAAAAGATGTCATCATCATTGAATTAATGTAGTTTACACATACTTGAGTTTCAACTACGAAATTAAACGTCCAGACGGTTTAAAGTCAATACAATTGTTCATATTGTACTAGCTTGGAAGGCCAGACAAGATCACACCCTTAAATCCACCTCGATACCTTAAATAAAGAGTCTCAATGAGGGAGCGCGATAGCTGTGTGCGTTAAGGTGGTGTATCCAGCTCTCAATGTTGGGGTCGCAGGTTCGAATACTCTCGAGAGGGGTGATCATTTTGATCTACCTCATTGATAAGATCCTAGGTTCGATAGACTAATTTTATAAAGCTTATTTATATCCTGCCGGATGTAATTCTATCGAACCATATAGGCAAAAAAAAAAAGATTCTCAATCGGGTATGATTGAAAATTAGATATGGTACATAAAAACTATAATAATGCACTGAGGTGTTTAGATTCATATAACGCTTCGGAGGATCAACGTTTGAGACGCCCTAATGACTACATTTTGTGATTTTGGTTCGATATTTGGTGTTAAAATACTCTTCAAAACAATCTTAATTCGTCAATAATGGAGTTTCTTTGATATATGTATATAATATATTAGTTCCTCTTTTGATACCAATAATAGTCATCAAAGCTCATTCGCTTATTCTTCCCTCACCATATAAGATCTTATTTGTTCAACAGAGTATCTATATGTGTACACTGATGTATGTACAAGCAAAGAATATATAAATGATACTTTCATATTTATGTATATAAAATTACTTCCAGCCATGAAGAAGGGAGGAAATACTTACACACGCACACACACACTGAATATGAAGTCAGAGGCAAAATATTATTTGATTAGGAAAATTAATGATTTGACAAATTTTAATACCACTATCCATATATATATTTAGTAATGCTTTTTTCTAACTAACATGTATGGAGTTATATTTTGTAAGAAATTATTTTTTAATTAGCATGACGGTGATAAAAAATACTGAAATGATAATGTTTTTTTTGTTCTCTTCAATATGAAGCGGGGGGAGAGAAAGGGAAATTTTGAAAAACAAAGCTCCTGAGTGATTTCTCTCCGATTGATTAAAATATATAAAGGTTTTTTGTGTGGTAACTTTTCAAGCTTTGATTACCAGATGCAACTTATGTTCAGCATAATGAAATCCAGATTCTTGTGAGCAAAGACTTGGTAATAATAAGTAACTATATTATGCATCTTTAAAAATTCGAAGTTTTTCAACTATAAAATAAAAATCTTTAATAATTTTTAATATAATAATAAATAATAAAATGTACTTCCTCTGTACAAAAAATTAACACATCCATTAACACAAGTATATCTATATTATAATAAAACACACTCTTTTTTAACATAAAGTTAGAGAAGAGTCTTTTATATACCTACTTTCTCAATAAATAACAAACTTGAAATGAAATTGGAGCAATTTGTCGACCACAATCTTTTCAAAGATGAATAATATAGAATATATATATTGAAGAAGCCTTCATAAATGTCCTATATAAATGTAGCACACATTATTAAAATATATTATATTTAATTAAAATTTAATAAAAACATCATTTTTTAGGATTTTCTTTTATAAAAAGGCAGTTAATAATAAAAGTGCCCAGAGAAATAGTTGTAAGGTTAAATAATGATGTAACAAAGCAATTCCATTGAATCCTGTTAGTTCTGAAGAACAGAAGCACAAAGTAAGCAGAATATTAGTATGTATTCTAAATTAATGACTCAAACATTTTAAAATATTTATATGATTCTGAAGGATTTGAAGGGCTTCAAAAACCATTGATGATGGTATTATTGATGTGGGGTATTATTACTGTTTAAATGTAATTATTTTGTTTGAATAAGACCGATTATATATATATATAAAGCAAGATTTTTAAATACAAACGAGCCCAAATCTGCGTCATCGTTGGAATGATTAGTGGATATTGGCCTCAACAGGCATCTCTACAAGATGATGGGAAAGGTCATAAGCCACATTTGACGACTCTGCGAGGAAGAAGAAGAAACCTCGTAGCATCTTATCTTTGATATTCCGTCGGCAAGGCAAAAATTATATCCCTTGAGGGAGAGATCGGGGATCGACGTTTAGCATTCGAAGATTTTATTGTTACGGCATTTAAATGTTTGAATATTGATAAACTAATTTGTAATAATTAAGAAAGCTCCTAGATCATAGAGATATAAAGATATAGAGAGCTTATTGGGCTCGTCCGAGAAATACGTCATTGTGTCAAGAATATAGCTGAACGATGTTTCTCTGCTATTGAAGAGAAGAAAAATACGTCATTTTGTTATGTTTATATCTCTATGATTCTATCTCTATGATCAGCTTACGATGATGTAAATTACTTTGTTTATTTTGAACACACAGGATACAACTGAACGTTGTTTCTCTGCTATTGAAGGGAATCAGCTCTCTATATCTTGTATCTCTAGATAGGTTCACTACCGGCTAATACCGGATTAGGTTCCGGTGAGGTGGGTCTAATCTAGGAGCTAAACAAACAAACAATACACACACACATATATATATATATATATACATATATATAAATGATAAATAAAAAATTATAATAATATATTGTCAAATAATATTGTTTCTTGATATTTCTTTACTCTTTGATCCTTTTTTCAATTACAATCATTCCCCTAATAAAAGTATAAATATGACCATTTGAGTAGTATGTTTTATTGTTTGTTTACATAATAATAGATATGTATGCCGTACTCATGTGACAATTGTCCATGAGAGAGGGAGAGAGAGGGGAGAAGTGAGGGAAATTATTAATTGAAATATCATGTATCATATTATGTACATACAATGTCATCATCCATGCAGGGTAATCTATAATTAACCTCTCCCCGTATATTTGAATTCATTAAAAAGCAGATCGTTAATTGGATATTTTGTATGCTTAAAAGGAGAAAGGGAATTATTTATGCTATTGGTTGACACACAAACACGAATGATAATAAAAATTGTAATGGTAGCCTTCCACGTGGATTATTATTATTATTGTTTTAGACTACCACTTGGTCATTATTTAATTTGTAGGGGGGTAGAAGCATACAATTAAATGGCTTATATACATATTTCAATTTCCCCCCAATGAACCTAAATGTAAAAAATGAAAGAATGACGTTGGTAAGACAGTTAGCATTCCAACAGGTTGCTTTGGTTTGTAGCGCGAAGGAGGAGGAGAAATGACGACTTAGTGTTTAAGCGAAAGAGTGTATTTATTAAGCTCTTGTCTGCAGCTTATATAGCCGCAGACAAGAGTACTTAAGATTAAGAACCTGCTGAGGTATGAGATAAGAAGTGGTAGGTAGACCTGCTGTTAGTAAGCAGGTCAATCCGTACAGGTTAAAGTGTTAAAGTAAAGTAGCGGCTGCATAACATAAAATTCTTCCTTTTTCCACAAGGAATTGGCAAAAAATTTGTTCTTCTTTAGTCGTACATGGGCGCTGCTTTGATGCTAGAGTTCTTTCAAAAAAAGAACAAAGTCTTTTATTATTTATATTTGGAATCTCGCAATATGTTGTAGTGATTTGATATATTTCAAATCATCAAACTTAATCCCTTTAACCGGTTTTAAATAGGATTGTGGTGACGTAATTCATGGACTAGCGAGATCTAACGTTAAAGAAAATAACCAAAATTGGCCAATTTTTTTTGTTTACTTTTTCCTTGCATGCGCTACTTTACTTTAACGCTTTAGTTTTGGGTGTGTGTAATCGAGTATATTTTTCCATGGGCATATTAGTTACATTTGTAAGTGGTCTAAAATAAATAAATAAAAACAGTAAAAATATGCTAAAAAGAAAACTAAGAACAAATAAAATGTAGCATGGATTATGTGGGCACGCTGCGTCCAATGACCCTAGCTGCAGTCCTGGTAGCGTGAAGGGTCTTGGCCGACCTCAGGCCTTAAACATGTTCAACACGATATTGCGCGGTGGCATGCAAAGGTCTCCCTTCCGAGTGGATACGCTACTGTTTCTCTATTTTTATGTGGATTCGCTAGATATTATGACCTGTTGTTGTTGTTAGTTTGTTTGTATCGAACCCCTGAACAAAATACGGTATCAGACGGTAGTACTAAGATTTTTTCACGTTTTGTTGAAGAAAAAATTTTTTTTTTTTTGAGATTTATAAATTTCTAAAATTTCGTTTAATTAAATAACATCGGTTTTTATCCTTCCAAAGGTTACTAAATAACTAACTTATATATACAAACTGACCGACTACATTTATGTTAGATGGAGATGCAGAGAGGGAAATTTCGATTCCTCAACGGGGGTTTTGTGGATTTATACCATTTTTGGAGTTGAGTAAACTAAGTATCATTTTTTTAAGGATTAAAAATGTCAGAATTAATAAATAACAATTATTTTCCAAGACCGTTAATTTTTTTGAGGGAGTGCGTAGCTCAGTCTGTGTTCAAGCGTGTTCAACTCTCAATGGTTGAGGGCGCAGGTTTGATTCCCGAGAGGGGAAGCGCAATTTCTGGTCAACTTCTTTGATAAGATACTAGTTTTAATGCTATAATGCATATATAAATATGTATAATGCGTCCAGTCGGATTCAATTCTATCGAACCAAAATAATATTTTAATATTTAGCTTTTGGTGTCGAGTTGTTGAAGTTAAGTTAAATAAAATTTTAGTTTTAAGAAAATAGTCGAGCCAAATAAATGTGTAATAATATGGTTTAGTGAACAGTATTTTAAATACCTAACTTTTGAGTCTCAGAAAAAAATGTCACTTTAAGGGTAGCAGCAATAGTTTTACAAAAAAATATTTTGGGACTTTGATCTTTGCGTAAGTTAACTAAATCAATAGAAATATTTTTATGTGATTATATAATAGAATATGAATGGTACACTCCATATCTTTTTACACCGTCACAACCTTCCTCAATACTACTAACACAGTCCTGGACTGT
>CP045907.1:13359603-13375627 GCA_013387185.1 Caligus rogercresseyi
TTAATAATTGAACGCTGAACGGAACGACAAAAAGCGGCATGCTAGCGCACGCCTGATATTATATATATATATTTATATATATTAATGCGGTTAAGGGTATAATTTTATTGTACCATGCCGAATTATTGTATAGAAATGCATGCTTCCTTTTTAATCAAAAGAATATTAAACAACGCTAGTTAATTGTACTAATTAATTCATCTAAAGAACAAAACAATGATTAATTAAAGAAATAACAAGAAACCATTCGAATACAAACAGTACTAATACCTCAAAATAAAATCATTCATTTTATTCCCAATTAAAATAGTCAAGAACTGAGAAAAAACAATACAGGCCACTGCATGGATTTTTAAATCCCAATAATTTATAATGCGAAAGAAAATAAAGTGGAAACAATCAAATAGCATAAATATATGAGAATTGGTGAAAAAAACTGCATAAACCAATTTATAAAACTTTGCCAACTATGAAGCTAACTACTTACTAAAACCGACGTAGGCCACGTGCAGTACTTTGGCCTAATGAACACTAATTTATTTCCCCAGACTTTGTCGAAATATTTTGTGTAGGCTAACACACTCTTCCTCCGTCTTTGGGTTCGTGTACACGGAGCCCTGGATGGGCCATTAACAAAATTAATACACAAGGCACAAGAAATATGGTTACTCAAAAAAAATTCTTTATTCGGATATTATTTAATTATAAAAGATCATTTAATCCTTCACTACTTCATTAAATCTATACAATCTTCATTATATCTATATTTGAAAAATAATAAACGCAACCAATGGGAATGAATTAAGTCACACAACTATTTACTTAATAAGTAATAATAACAAACACGTTGCTATATGGACGTTATAAATATAAAGTTCACCAAACCTCTGCGTACAAAACTGCCCTGGGAGTACCGAAACATAACACAATTACGGTCATATTTATCATATCTCATATATTGGAGTTTCAAAAATAGGCACTGGGTTAAATTGGATATTATTTCGTCATGGGATCCCGGGCTCTACCGAACATAAATTCGACTTAATGGGGTTTAATTCAGCAGACAATATGGGTACGGTTACTTTGATCTCCTACCTGAGCTAGAAACAAAGAGAAACCACACTTCAACACGGCCATCGTGCTAACATTCCTCACAAATCTCTCTATTATTGTATATTATAGAAGGATCTGGATCCGCGAGTCCCGTTGAACATATTCATGAGCCGAGTCAGTGCTAGGAGCGACACATTGATGAAGGAGCTCCCAAAACGTCTCGTCTCCTCCTTCGATCATTGAGGAGGAGGACGAGACGGACGGGGCAAATATATATGACTGGAATCATGCCACCCGTCCACTCCCATTCGAGAAATTTGATCCCAAGCAATGATGAATCAATGTAAAAATAAAATAATAAGAACAAGGCAGGAGCATCTGGATGACGAATACTTTTTTTGTCTTCTTCTATAGTAAGTACATAATAGAGAGGTTTGTGGAGGATGTTAGCACGATGGCCGTGTTGAAGTGGGTTTTCTTTGTTTTAGCTCAGGTAGGAGATCAAAGTAACCGTACCCGACAAATACCCTCGGTGTATGTCTGACCGTATTAGTAATTTCTAGTACAAATGAGATCTAATGTTCCGAAATATGAATATGCCTTTTGGGTTTAAATTCAGTGTCAATGATTCCTGGATTTTGATGACACAATTATTAAGAAAAAATAAAAACGCCAAAAACTAAAAATGTTTGGTTGCATAGAACGATGACTTGGGTTACTTATAAATTTATATATGCTAACTACTTATCCGGGCTTCAGTAGATATTGCCGCGGAGGCTAGTGTATAAACAAGACGAGCACGGATAGTCTATTCGGAGTCTGTCGAGGATCATTTAGCTTTAATGGGCTGGCAAGGCTGCAACAGGAAGGAAGGCGGAAGGTCTGCAGCTTCCTTGCACGCAGTGAAAACCTATTGGAGGATGTTATTTTTCTGTATTTTACCTAAAAATACGAGTGTAGGCAGAGAGTGAAAACACTTTTTATTTACCGTAAAATTATGTTTATAGATCATAATATCATAGAAAGAAACATGGTGTAGAAGGGTAAATTGGGGGGACAAATGCCATGTTTAAAGATGGATCAAAAGTTACATGAAAAAGTATGCAGATTCAGTCAGGCAATATGTAAGATTTTAGTTTAATTTGGTTAAAAAGCCCAACGCTCAACTTAAAGTAGCGAAACGTATTAAAACATGCCGAATAGATGTTAAGAATAGAAGAAGGAATCACTGAACCAACTAAGAACTAAAAACAAAACGGAGCTAAAGTTTTTAGGTAGATCAGTACTACTGATACCACTGAATGAAAACCCTACCGGATACCCTTACCGATAGCGTGATTTCAATAATCGTTAAGGGTAGATGGCTATCGAAGTTCAATTTTTTTTTTAGTTTGACATTTATCTTCCGAGAAAAAAATTATTTTATAGAACTTAGAATAATAACAAAATTAATTACTCAATATACTTTAGTTTCATTTTTAAGTAACCTAAACAGGAGAAAAAACTTAGAAACTGTGTATGGGCCTTTAAAATAACTTCTTTTATAATATTTTTTAAATTTACCGATTACCGAATCCGTAGATTTATTTATCTACTGATTATACACAACTTTCTACCGATAGCGGCAGTAATTTTGTCTTCCGAATCCCAGCTCTGCAGAAAAGAATGTTCAATACAAACATCAAAATATTTTCTAATAGGATTAAAATTTATTACAATTAAAATGTCATAGGAATAATATTTTTATATATCTTAGTTTAAAGGAATCGAATGTAGAACGGAAAAAATTTGAGTAACCTGTGTAAAATGAAAAGTTTCATTCACTTACACAGGAATCCGATCAGTTCAGACACATACCTATTAAAAGATCCACTTGCTCATTTCCGGAGAATCTAAAGAAATTAGTCGTGAGAACAACTATTTTTTGTTTATAAAGATTTTTAAGTAATCATTCAGAAAAAATACTTTTTAAATTTTGTGAAATCTTTGTCATTTATTTAAAGTGATCATGGTTCCCCCATCACAACTACTCCTGTTGACATCTATTGAAGAAGAAAAGAAGAAAAATAGTATGTGGGGATTGGAAGAAGAGGGCAAAATGGTAGTAAGAAACTGCTTCTGCTAAATAAAAAAGAGAGAATGTTGGGGGGGGGGGGAGGCAGGGAGTCACACAGAGGAGAGAGAGAGGAAGTACTTAATAGAAGTTGTCTTGGCGTGCACGCTTTTTTCTAAGATGGCTGAATTGGCAGGGCTTTAAGGCGTGTACGAATGTGCCTGCCGTCCGCGTCAGTCGAAGAAGGGGGGAGCGGATTCAAGCAGGGTTTTTTTTCTTGAGTGAAGCCGGAGCTTTCAGTCTTCTTTGTGGCGTCATTGGTTCCTCAGTGTGAAGTTGTTTTTTGTATTTATAAATAAACCTCGTTCAAAGCTTCTTCTCAGTCATTCTTCCTTCCTTCTTCCCTTCATCCTCCTCCTGGTTCTTCGAGATTGTTTTTGATTGATGCTCCGTGTTGTTTTATGTGGTTCTTAGTGGCTGGAGGCTCCTTCTGCTAGGTTAGCGTCCAAGGCTTCGCGCTGGCGGCCAGTGGTTGGAACAGCACGGCCAATTCCCTGGGGGATTTTGGCGCAGGTTCCTTGAGCCTTCACGAGCCGTACCCGGGCTATGTGGTGGGTCAGAGCAAGCGGTCCCTCGACGTGGAGGAGGATGTGGGTGGCGTGGGCGTTGTGTCCAAGTACGGTCGTCTAGAGCAGCCGAAGAGGGTCCCTCATCGGGTCGCTTGGACCCCGTGGGTTCATCGTCCGCGCCCTCCGGAGACAAGGAGAAGTACGCCCGCGAGAACCACTGCGAGATCGAGCGTCGTCGTCGCAACAAGATGTCTGCCTACATCACGGAGCTGAGCGACATGGTTCCCACCTGCAACGCACTCGCCCGGAAGCCAGACAAGCTCACCATCCTCCGCATGGCCGTGGCACACATCAAGAGCCTCCGTGGCCTCCCCTCCACGTCCAGCCAGGACTCAACCAGTGGGCACAACTCCTCCTCTTCCTACAAGCCCTCCTTCCTCACAGACAACGAGCTCAAGCACCTCATACTGGAGGCCGCGGATGGATTCCTATTTGTGGTCTCCTGCGATCTGGGACGCGTCATCTACGTCTCAGACTCCGTGACGCCCGTGCTCAACCACGGGCAAGCGGACTGGTTCGGCAGCTCCGTTTACGACCACGTCCACCCCGAGGATGCAGAAAAGGTGCGTGAGCAGCTGAGCACGCAGGACAACGGACACAACGGAAGGATCCTGGACCTCAAAACCGGTACTGTCAAAAAGGAAGGCTCTCAAAGCTCCATGCGCCTCTGTATGGGATCCCGGAGGGGATTCATCTGTCGGATGCGGCTTGGGAACGTGAGTCCGGAATCCCTGGGCTACATGAACCGCGTTCGGAACCGGGGTACGCTGACGTCCCGCGAGGGACCGGATTACGCCGTTGTGCACTGCACGGGCTACATCAAGAACTGGCCTCCGCAGGGCATTCCCCTGGACCGCCTCTCTGAAGAGGAGCTGAGCAACGCCGCGGGTGGCGGAAGCTCCTGCTGCCTCGTGGCTATCGGCCGACTCCAAGTGACCTCCATGCCAACAACCACGACCTGAGTGGCCCGGAAAGCACGGCAGAATTCGTTTCCCGGCACAACATGGAGGGCAAGTTTTCCTTCGTGGATCAACGGGTGCTGGGCCTCCTAGGCTACGCGCCCGGGGAACTTCTGGCAAGACCTGCTTCGACTATATTCATTCCGAAGACCAAGTGCACATGAAGGAAAGCTTCGACCAAGTAGGGAAAATGAAGGGGCAAGTCATGAACTTTATGTACCGCTTTCGAAGCAAGGCCGGTGACTGGAACTGGCTCCGAACCTCTGCCTTTGCCTTTCTCAATCCCTACACGGATGACATCGAGTACATCGTGTGCACAAACTCCACGGCGACCAAAGGGGCCAGCAACGAGGCCAGCAACTACCGAAGCGAGTACAACAACGTAGCAAGCGCCAGTAGCAGCAGTTATTCCTCATCCTCCACGCAGCAACAGCCTCAAAGTTATTCATACGACCCCACGCCGCCCTCGCCCTATGGATCACCCATTCCAGGGAGAAACTCTGCAGGGAAGAATAACAACAACTCTGCAGGGACCCCAACACCCCCACTAGGCGCCTGGCCACCTCCTTCCTCCTCCTCCTCCTCCGCTGTTGTTGCTTCTGCAGAGGGATACCACTACAACAGTAATAGCAACAACAGTAATCTTAGTCCAAGCCGATCCCCGGGATATCGAGGAGGCAATAACAACAACGCAAACACACCAAACTCCAATAGTAATAGCAACAACAACCCAAGCAATGGCGGCATTGCCTCTACGCCCTCATCCATGTGGCACTGGCAAAACGGCGGGAACCCACTGGAGCAGCAGCAACAGCCGCAGCAAGGAATTCATCAGCAACCTCCTCCTCCTCCTCCTCACGAACTCGGTGATATGCTCTCCATGCTCGGACACGGCTCCTCCCTTCCTCTACACCATCATCCACACCATGTCCAGCCTCCAAAGCCATGCCCCACCACCACCCTCCCACGGAGCCCACATCCCACATCAATCACACCATCCCACGCCGCCGCCGCCGCATCATCCCACGCATCATCCACACATAGGCCCGCCCGTCGTACCACACCACCATCATCACAGCAGCCATCACGCAGCCCATGGATTCGCGGAAAACATTGGGGGTATGTTCACGGGACAGTTTCAATGAAAAAGACTCTGAGAGTTAATCACAACACACTAAATCAGAACCACCACCATTATTATTATTATTGCTATATAGGCCCCCTTATTGTTTATTGGTGGATTATTCCTAAAGATAACTATTTATCATAACTCCCCTCACCCCCAAATATGTGCTATATTTAAAGTACTTGTAACGTCAGAATATTACATACATAAAGTAGTGATTCTTGAGTCCTGAGAAATGTCACATTTATATATTTAGAAATGAAGCTATATCTATACAGTTAAAAAGCCCTTTGACATATTAATAGTATATATATATATAGCAGTTTTTATTATATATCCTTTGGTGGACATATTTAATACTAATACATATATGCTTATTCAAATCCACAATTCCATCAAATCTAATAAGAAGTTATTCCTGCAAAAAGTGGGATTTTAAAACTAATTTTAATGATATGTATTACATACATACGTAATATTTAAAAAGTCATTTTATATATGAAAGTAATATATTTTTTAATAATTAAGTTATTTTGAAACTTACTGAAAATCACTTGAATACATACTAAATATTATTTTTTAAATGAGTTCACTGAATGTGGCATTTAAAAGCAAAACAAACATTTGGAAAGAGATAAAATTATATATTTTTTTTCCTTTTATACGTACTCAAAATGGATGCCTTTTCCTATCACATCTCTACACCCAGCCCTCCCTCCCTCCCCCCCCCTCCCGCCCTTATTAATAATTGTTTATTATTTGTTCATTCATACAGTTCACATCTTCTACCAAATTGTGCCCTTGGCCAATCATTTTCTAGCAATAATCATTTTATTACAAAAATAAGATTTATAACATATCAACTACCTTATTAACGCGTGTGTGTGTGTGTATGTGACACGATCCTCTCGGACGTCTATGGACTCTTCTCCTAGCTTCATACGTAAAACGAACTTCCTCCAATATATGCATATAACTTGTGTGTGTTGTATCCGCCGCTCCTCCTCTTCTAGCTCCTTAATATATTTATATGTGTACGACAACAACAACCATTTCTTCTGAAACTGAGAAGAGAGCTATTCAAAATATATATACAAAACAACAATTATATATTCTATAAATTCTAAACAAAGTAATATGTTACGACTCCTATTATGATAAGTAATTTCATAAAAGATGAAGAAAAAAGATGAAAAAATATATAAAAAATCTGCAAAATAGAAAAATCGCCTTTTAAACAAAAATGTTATTTATTATTATGTCTACGGATATATACAGCGCGGGGATCTTGGGTTACTCTACATCAGAAGCACACAACCTTCTAGGCCTAGCTCTCCGCTCGCTTATCTCCTTATAAAATATTTCCTTCTTCTTTTTTCTCTCCTGACGGGCCCGCGTAGAGTTTGTGCACGGACGCACTAATTAATTTTGCTGTTTTTTCGCAAACTTTGCATTGAATTATTACTATCTTTTTATACTTTGCAATTATTAATAAAAAGAAAGAAATGACCCAACTTGAGGAGGGAGAAGGACTCTCATGGTGGTTGGATAACCTCCACTTATTTTTCTCTTTAAAAAAATGATACTAATCTGATCGAAAATAGAACTCATCACTACTACCAGTGTAGGTATACAGCAAAGGATTCTTTGATTGTAATACTTTTTTAAAATACCTTCATTCGTATATTCAAAATGACGCTCTTTTGTTCATTTTGTGGGCTCACTTGAACACTTATTCCTCTACTACTACTACTATATAGCCTTGTGCATTATATACATTTTCTTCTCTTCTTATTTGACTCATAAAAGAAGGACTTTTTAATCCTTAGACATTTCTGCAGCAGACCCTGTCGTTGGTTTTTTTTTAATTCTCTCAAGGCACCCATTCAGGCTTTAACAGAGGGAAGCTGCTGCTTATACTCTTAAAAATTCGTTAAATTGTTGTTTTGAAAAAAAAGAAGAGAAAAAAGTATAATATGACTACTTCTATAGAAAGAAAAAAGAAGAAAAAAAGAAGGAAGAAAATGGTGTCGGAACCGTTACGGAACAATAAAATTCCATTTTCTGTCTATATGAGCTTTAGTTATTATTATTATTAATATGCTTGTATGAGAAGAAGGAGGGATTTGAAGGGGTTGGTTTGCTTTTTGCTGCCATGTGATGGGTGAGAAGGAAGTGTCCGATTCGTCATACAGGAAATTGTATTAATGTCTGTAATGTGTGTAAGAAGCTCCCTACCCTAACAATATCATGGCTGCTGATGGGATGCTATTATTATAAAGTGAGGGGCTGAGAAATGGATGAAAGCAAGGTCTATATAATAAGGTCTGGGCAATACAAAACAAACATGTAATCTAGCAGTATAATACTCAATGACGTCACTGGAGAATTAATATCTATCTAAATCGGCTTGTGAGCGTTCAGCTTTTTTTTGCGTTCAGCGTTCAAATGAATTACGTTACCGTTCAATGTTTTGCCGTTCAGCGTTTTCCGTTAGCGTTTCAGCGTTCAAATATTTAAAAAAAGTGCGACGTTTTTTTTTTGAAAAGAATCAAAAAAAATATGACGTTTTTTTTTAGAAAAGAATTTCAAAAAAGTAATACGTTGATGACGTTTTTTTAGACAAAATTTTCAAAAAGTGATGCGTTTTTTCCGAAAAAGTCCAAGAAATGTTTGAAAAATTGAACGCTGAACGCAAAACACTTTTTTTGCGTTCAACGTTCAGCGTTCAAAAAAAAGTTGCGTTCCGTTCAGCGTTCCGTTCATTGAACGTGCGTTCAGCTGAACGCCGTTCAATTTTACGTTCCGTTCACAAGCCTGATCTAATTATAATATTTATTATTCGTTCCCAGTGACGTCATTGAGTAGTTATACTGCTACATGTATTTATTATTGCCCAGTCTTATTATACAGACAGCCTTGATTGAAGCCTCAAATACTCAATGCAATGACGAATACTTAGAACCAAAAGCCTTTGGTTTTAACAACTTCTTCATATCTTAATGAGTTATGAAATAATGGCAATAAAATATTTTTTTATAGAACGTGATTACTGATCAAAGGGAGTGTGAATAATAATAAAATAGCCATTTGCTTATGAAATTTATTTACATCCCCTAAACAAATATAATAGTGATGATACGGGTTCATATCTTCACATTAAGAAAACCACTTGGAGACTGTTTTCCTTCTATAACGTGATAGGTTGATGGATAGTGAGCGTGAATAACTATATAAAGGAGTTTGCTTATTATATTAATATTATTGCACCCCTGGCTTTTGAGTTTTGAATATCAACTCATCAGAGCTGGGATTCGGTACTGCCGATTTGGTAGATTTTATTACATATCTACCGAATATCGATCGGTGCGGTAGATAAGAAAGAAAAAAAATATTTGTGTATCTGCTCTGTGACTCCTTCATATGTATATAGTATCGGACAATTTATAAAAAGACATTAAGTACATAATTTGTTTATAAAAGAAATTATTTGAAATTAAATACATGTTATTTTTATATAAATCTTAATTGCACTCGGATTTTGAAGCAAACGGAAGGCAATCGACAACAAATTATTTCCTGACGTGTCTTTTGTTATACGTTGTCCGATATAAATGCGCTTTCAGCTCCGAGTTGTTATATATTTTGCAAAGTTCAACTTTTCACACCAGGTGGTAAGCACGCTTCCAGTTCTAAATATCGATTTACATTCGGGTGTGCAGCTCTGCAGCTCATATAAGAATATCCCCACAAATTGAACACCAATCAAAACCATGATTTTTCAATAGAAGGGGATGAACACCCCCTTGGATGATGATCCTCTTTGAGCAACCCATTAAAACTGCGGTTTTCCAGGTCAAACACGCGTTGCAGGTGCAGAAGAATTCTCCAATTTTTTTAACTACCTTTTGACCTTGAAGTCTGCTCTACTACTATACTTATTATTATTATTTTGTGAATGGAAACGTCTTCTTAGAAAATGGATTTCTTACCTCTGGGATTAAGCATTCCTTCATTTTCGTACCCCTAAAAACGTGTTAGTATTGAATGTGATACAACAAAAACAAAAAGGCCAAAAAGACAAGCTTTTCAACATGAAACAAGTCTATGTCCTCGTTTCAAAGTATTTGTCGACTCTCAATGGATAGGGATGAAGCTCCTCCCGCGTATTTTCATTTCCCTTCTTAATATAATGCTTTGGACCAGACTTGTTGACGTTCGCGAAAAAATGTCGATCGATTGTCGTTCACCAAAATTTATCGTTCCTTTGTCGTTCCTCAAATTTTTTGTCGCTCATCGTTCACGAACGACGAACGATTACAAATGAACGACAAATCAACAATCTGCTTTGGACTATGTTTAAAAGAGTTGGGATCCCATTAAATGAAAGGTTCATTTCTAAAATCACAAATGAGTAATTACATCATTTTATTTCTAAAATGAGACTTTACAAATTTCATTTTAACTTTTTATTATTTTTTAAACCGTTAGATGTCGCACAAGTCTAAGTAATATTTTAAATATATAATTGCTATATTCGCTTCCGAAAAAAAAAACATTAAGCAATCCGTTTTTTAATATGTTAGTTTGATTAAACTGTGTCTCTGCTGCATTTTGTTTTCCCAAAAAGTCGAATTTATTTGCATTCCTCCCTTCATGAGGTTTTAATTCAGCCAAACCATGAAATATATTGTGTCAAATAAATTAACAAAGACAATTTGGACCCACTTATGAGATTCTACATCAAAAAACGACTTATGAGCCCTGGTACATCCAAGCAACTGGACTTGAAGATTTTGAAAGGAAGGAACAGTTCCCTGTCTAGTTATATGGTGTATATTATATGAGTGTATTAAAATATTAGTTAAAAATATGGGTATTATCCTTTCTACGCGGATATTATTCCCTCTGCTCTTGACAATGTTATTATAAGGTTATAAGCAGGGCTGTTGGAATTTGGAATAAAACAATGCCCTATATGCCCAGAAATATGCGGGAAAAAATGACTCAAAATGCGATGAAATATGCCAAAAAAGGCTAAATAGGAAACAAAAAAAACCCCTTATATGTGGAAAAATAATGTATATTTTAATAAATAAAAGTTATGTCATGTAATCATTGTTCCACTGAAGAGTGAACATATTTTTTACATGCCTCTCTGTCAGACTGGTTCGCTGGTCAGACAAAAGAGACTTTAGTTTGGAGAAGACCCTTTCGCAGTCCACAGAGGTATTGGAGCGCACGAGAAAAGGAACGGCAATTCGGGATCATCTTTGAGCTCCTATGTCTCTCTCTGCATATTCTGGAGTAATAATTTATATATATATATATATATATATATATATATAGCCTCAAAATTTGTTCCAAATATGCGATTAATATGCAGAGAAAGGCCAAAATTGCGTTATATGCTTTTAAAGGTGTTTATGCCCAGAAAGTGTATTTACCAGATTCCGTCAGCCCTGGTTCTAAGCGTTGGTTGACCCCAAGTTTTAATGTTAAACTAAACACTTGAATGCATCAAATACAAGTCCAATTTATATAGAACAACGTGTTTGTTGCCAAATTATTTTGATTATAGTAATAATAACATTTGTGTTGTGTGTGTATTAATTTTATTTTGTGTTGAATATTTATTCTAACAGCCGACCTATATAATAACCGGATATTCACTAGAGAAGAAATATTACTTTTGTGATGGGTCCAGCAAGAAGTTTAAATGGATTTTTTTTTTGTTGTGAATGAGTCCCTAGGATATAGTTATAGGTAAAATTCTCCTTCGTTTGTATTACTCAATATTTCGATGTGTTGAATACAGGCTCCAATAATGGCTTATTTTATTACGTCCAAAAATCCCGGCCCCTTTTAAACTAGGTATTTGCATTAGAATTGCTTTCTCGCTGGGCCCCACCTCATTTGTTCATATTTGTGGCTGAAGTCTTTGATGACGTAAGCGAACTAAAATGGCTATCCACTTGGTGAAACATTTTAGTAGTTTTGGTTATAGAAAAAGGGAAAATAATCCCCCTATGAATTTCAGTGATGTTACTGAAATGATTATCTATTTAGCCAACATCAAGTCTCACAGGATATTATGACTATTTTTTTCTTAATCTTTGTATATCGACTTTAACTGCTCAAGAGATAACAATAATTTCTCTCTTCCTATCGCTGTTTCAGTGAGTTTAAATACACATTTTGCAGACTTAATATGGCTTCATCCATCTATTTGTTCTTCCTGTCTTTTATTGCGTATATTTTGCATCCAGTTTATTATAATAACTGGATGCACAGTGATTATAACATACATCACCAGCTTAAAGCTATTTACATAAAAGAAAGAAAGCTAACAAACAGATAAAAATTACCAACCACAAATATATGAACAAATACATTTCTAAATCATGATTTCTAAATGCTAGTAGCTCTAGCGATTCTCCTGGCGTCCCTTAGACACCGAGACCTGGCGAACCTCTGCCACTGTGTTCCATAGAGATATAAAGACAAGGAGAGCTTATTGGATTCTTCAGAGGCATACGTCATATTACCCAATATAAACAAATCTTTCTATGATCAGCTTACGATGACGTAGATCAAATTACTTTGTTTAGTTTGGACAATGGCGACAGCTGAACGACGATGTTTTCTCTGCTATTGAGGAATAAGCTGCTCTCTATATCTTTATATCTCTATGCTGCGTTCCAAATTATGTCTATGTTATAAGCCGGTAAGCATCTCCTGGAGATTGGCTTAAGAAGACGGAGTAAGTGATTGTGTTCTCTGCTTCTCTATGATCTGATTGATTTGTATACAAATTAATGTATGACAATGTTTTATGGTATTTCTCTCAGCAAACACCTCTTTTTCAGTTGGCTACTCAATTTCGTTCTTTTCCACGTAATATCATCATCAGAGTGATGGTTCATTTATCGACAGATATGACGATAAAACAATGCTAATATTCATTCTTGAGGAGTTTCTTCATTTAATTTATGATAATACATTGTGGAAAGTAATGGCTATCAACCTCATAAAAGTACGCGTATCGATACTCCGTAAAAGAAACACTTTTATAACACTAATTTGCATGTCCTTGTAGATGTCATTCAGTATCCATCCTAAAACAATTCATCAGTTTGATGTCAAAGGACTTCAGACCCAGATAACAAACAATTTTTGCAAAGCCATCGTCCTCTTCGGTCTTGGCAGATCTCTGTCTGCAAAATCTAGAGCAATATAGCACTCTCTTAAATGCCAAAGCTCTTATAGCTAAGAGGTTAGCATCTCACTCTCCTATCAGTCCGTGGGAGGGTAAGGGCAATTATTCTAGCGGCTGCGGCAAGATACGCGGCGTTGGACCTCAAGATCCCCTCTGTCACCGATGGAAAGTGGAGTTGGGCTGCTGATCTAATTCGCTACTTCCCTTCGTGTTCCCTGCCTTATGGAAAAAATTATTAAAAAACTTTTACACCATTCAAGGATTTAAAATAGACCGGTTTTAATCGTTAATTTATGTTTGGTTTTGGATTGTCAAGTTGTTTAATTATAATTGTATTGTAGTGTTCGTTCATATTTGATGTTACAATTTTAAACTAAAATGTTTCATTATGTTTTTTATCATTAACATCTTTTTATATACATTCTGTTTTTTATGCTTGTATATATATTTTATGAACTGTGGGAAAAAAAAAAAAATGATTGCCGTATTAAAGTAGAATGCCAATAATATATTCCCTAATAGGTTAGATGACAACATAGATAGATTCCATACCCTCGTCTAGACATGATCAATTATGTCTAATTAACCGTTTAGATGAAGAGGAACTATTTTTATTTTTGTGGAATAAGAAAATGTGTTTCATTTATAATATTTAGTATGGGTATATAGGCCAAAAAAATTATATAAATTTATTGTTTGTGATGACGTCCCAAAATGCAATTGCTTATTTGCTAGTAATAATATGTAGAACGATTTTTCTAAACATAGATTACAAAAAAAATTTGAAGACCTTCTAGCTCTTAATGTTAAGGGATTGAACAACTCTCCAATAACATTATGAAAGGTGTTTTATTGTTTGGTTTACCAAAAAAGCAAAAAAAACCCGATCAGATGCTTCAAAAGCGATTTCTTTTACTATCATAAATGCTAAGGCTCTTATTGCAAAGAGGTTGACCACCAACGAATACATCCGATCCGAGGACTCAGAGCCATAATGCTCTCAGCGGCGGCGAGATATAGAGCACTTTCGCTACGGATACCGTCAGTTGTGGAAGACTCTTGGAGTGTCGCCGCGAAAGAAATAAAATATTCCCATCAAAGTCAAAGAGTCTTTTAAAAATAATAAAAAAAACTATTGAATTTTATTAATCCTTATTATTTGTTTATTGTAGTGCCTTCATATTTGATTTTAGAAATGTAAAATTGTTTTAATCTTTTATGAAGTTTTAATTTTAGATTACAAGTATCTTTATGTCTTTTATACACAATAACTTCATGTAAATAAAGATTTGATGAAAAAAAATATACAAAATATGAGAGTTAATTCCCTTCAATAGCAGAGGAGCATGTCGTTCAGCTGTCGCCATTGCCAAAACTAAACAAAGTAATTTGATCTACGTAATGATAAGCTCATCATAGAGATAGAAGTATTTGTTTATATTTGGCAAAATGACGTATGCCTCTGAAGAATCCAATAAGCCCTCTATGTCTTTATATCTCTATGGTTCTACAGGGCTAAGCATCCTTTTTTTGTTTAGATCTTTAATCTCCCAACAAAGGGTTTGTATAGTTTTTCTTTCTTACCATTGAAAAAGTTGTTTTAAAACTATCTCCTAAACCACCTGTAACTTTTCTAAATTTGATTTCAAAAAAGTAATATCTTGATCCATGAACGAAAAAAAAGTATATCATAATTCATATCTAAACTGAACCAAAGTTTTCGGCTAAATATCAAGGGGCTCTGAGAAGGTATTTTAAATTATTTTTTTTAGAGGATTCTCATAAGTTTTTGAGGTTACAAAATAGTTTGATGGCTTAGAAGTTTGCTTTTTTGTTCTTAATTTAGTTGTTAATATTATGTGGAATACCTTCATAAAGCACCGTAACGGCGACCAATTTTGCAGGCCATTTTGAACTGCGACAAAATCAATATAACATTATTACATAAATTACAATATACATATTATTATTTATTACTATTTTGTTAACGATTGCATTAATTACATTTAAAATATTTTAGAAGGGAAAAGTTACATAATCAACTCAGCTAATCAATCTGTAGGTTATTTTTTTTACTATCTCATTACAACGCCACATTCTCAAATTTCTGTTGCTAACTATAATCCATCAATGCAATGAATGTTAAAGTAACTAATAATATTTTTTTGGAACGAACTACTTATTTGTTTGTTTGATCTGCAAAGCTGATGCTCAAATCTAAGGTTTCTTCATATGTCTGTATCTTATAGGAGTAAGAGTGACTATAAAAGTACTTCCGTAAACACACCATCTCCAAGATGCTGACAAGTAATGAAATTTATTCTTCCCTTATAGGTATATATATCACATATTATATTATACATGCAAATAAAATTGCACTTATTAAAAAACAAGATGCAGTTAAATATTGACATTTATTTTCCTACATTTGGATTTTTGACCTTGTTTATCCAGTTATGATCATAGGGGTCGGTTGTACTCCTAGTACTAGAAAAATGCCTATCAGATTTAAAGATAATTGCACATATACAAATACCACCAAGATGGTCGCTGAGCGTTGAAATTTGTTTTCTTTCTTTTATATTTCTATCATTATTGTTCAGTTACGATCATTGTGGTCGGCTGTACTCATACTACTAGGCAATAGGCCTCTTGATCTAATTATAATTGTAAAGATAATTCGGTAAACAAATATAGACAAATGGCTGCATGTATTCATATTGTTTTTGTGCTCATCTTTTGTATTATGATACTGTTTTTTGTGTGCATATATGGTCACATAGAATTGCGTCCAACAGGATATAAAAAAGCCTAATAGCATCAAAATTAGTCACTCAACCCAGGATCTTATCAATGAGGATGACCTAAATTGACCTTCCCCTCTCGGGAGGATTCGAGGTGTTACGTGATCAGTTACGATCATATTTGCTTCTCAGTCTAATTGCACATTTAAAGATAACTGTCCTACTTTTGTAAACAAACTAT
>CP045907.1:13375727-13408632 GCA_013387185.1 Caligus rogercresseyi
GTTGATGGTTCTCGAACAAATCATTGGAGACCTTTGACAATTTATAAACGAACTTATCGTTTTACATGAGTCCTGGCTGAGCACTTGAGCAATTTTAAACAGAAAGCTAAAAAATGACGAAGGTTTTTTTACGAAATAGACCATAACAAGTTCGATATTTCAAGAAATATCCAAGCTGCCATAGATTTGACTAGGGATAGGAAAACTTATTGAGCAATTATTGCAGTAGATTTACAAAGGCTTTCGATTCTATTTATCAACAGATTTCATTTTACGAGCTGTAAAAGTATCTTCCTAGACGGTTTTTTAATCCTGTGAGACTCTGTTTGTTTGATGGTCTTCAACTCTTTGCATTGATGGAGTGCATAGTGGTGCTATGTTTTGGGTAGAAGTTGTAACAAGGGTGTCCGGCTTCTCCCCTTCTTTTCGCTGCAGCCATGGAACGTTTTTGCAGATCCCTCATTCGGAGTATGGGGCTTTGCATTAGTTTTTGAGGGAAGAACATTTGGTGGATTTTTATGCAGATGATGTGACTCTCATGGTGAAGGCATTCAAACGCCCAACTACATAAAAGGATGGAGATATTGCTCTTATTTTGGAAAATTCCTCTAGCATCTGGATTAGAAATCAATGAATAGAAGACTTCAATTCTGCCAATAGGTCTTTGGTCCCCAATGAAATGTACTCAATCTGTGGGTGTGGGTTGGTTGACAAGTCAATATATTGGGCATTGATTGGCAAGGGATGGACCATCTGTCTCTAATATGAGCACGGTTCTCGAAAGTTAGAAAATGGTGCAAATCCTGGAGAAATCTCAATTTACAAAACGGATACTCCTATACAACACCCAGCTAATCCTCAAATTTTATACGTGGCAACTGCTACCTTTCAGCTGAAAAAGCGATTAAGAGGAACAAAATTGGCTAAGGCTATTATTCAGTCAGACATCTTTCCGGCGCTGAAGCGGCCTCGCGTCTCAGTTGGGCGGAGGGTTATCCTTGCTAGAAGTTATTTTACCGAAAAATATTAAAAAGTTTTTAAGGACATTTTGTACAAACCCATGTAAGTGGAGAAATTTTATATGTCAGTCCACTATTTTTAAACACCTAATGTTCGGCACTACTCTATCAAATGACTCAGTAGACCGAGTATCAAAGGAATGGGGGGCAGCTCAGAGAATTGTCTGGTCTTTAACACCTTGTTTTGATTCGAGCGGGATCATCGACATTATTCGTCAAAACTTCCAAAAGGCGCCCTTTTTTACAAACCTACCATGTCCGGATAGACTTGAAAAGACTGCCATTAGTAAAGTGTGTTTACACTGCATGACCTGAAGAGAGACTCCATCTTCCATACTGGAAAGTTGTTTTTCCTTTGAATAGATCTGCTGCCCATCATCTTCCTTTAACCTCCTTGGTGTTTCAAATTAGTAACAAAACAGATGAATGTCTTGATGCTCGGGCGATCCTAAATAACTTTAAAAAGTCCTCTTTCTTCCTTCCTCATGGGATAAGGTGATTATGGCGATCTCTGTGGGTTTATTTGACAGTAGAACATTCACTTCTCAGTTCCAGATCTCTGCTGGACTGCTTCGATTTTTTCGCCCCTGCAAGGACTGCGGGAAAACTTATAATGACAGTGTTCACGCTTTTAGTGACTGTCCAGTTTTAGCTTTATTAAAATCTTTATATATTGAATCAGGATTTTATCAAAATTTTAGGCCCAGCTTCCTTAATGGATTTTTACTTTTTGGTTTGCAACCATACACTAAGCCCATCTCAGTCGAAGGCAAAGCTATAAATGCTTCAATTTCTAACTGTAAGGCCTATATTGCCAAAAATTTGACAAGCTACACGCCAGTAAATGTTGACCATCTGAGGGCAATTTTATTTCGCTGCTGCGAGGTATTGTGCTCTTCGCTTACGAATCCCCAAAACCCAGGACAGTTCATGGAATTATGCTTTTGAAGTTACTAAGTTCTACCCTTCTCAATCTGCACGACATCTCCATACTTTGAAAAAGGCTGCTACGATTTTACAAAAAAAATCTACTCCAAGGACAATGAAAACCGCAAGGAAAAATTTTTTAAATTGACCTTTAATATTTTTTTTCGCGTAATTTTATTCTTTGTTTTTTAGATATTGTGTTAGTTATTTAGATTTGTATGTATTTGTAAAGATATTTGGCCTTTTAGTAGAAAATTTATTATAAACTATATGTTTATTGTTGTTGTAAAACTTAAAATTTTCTATCACTCTTTTAGTTGCTTTAATATGTTTTTTATGTGACTAATAAGGCCTTGCTGCGGAGAAAAAAAAAAAACAAGATAAAAATAATGAATGGTTAGAAAATATATTGAAATGTCGAAATATCTTTTGATCAAAGCAATATAAACTTGACAAGTTCCTATAAGACGATATATGATGTATAATAAGTATACCAGTGCGAAAAATGGAAACACATTTTTAGGAAAAATGGACGCCTATATTGGTCAGATATTTTTATAAATAAAATACCATAAAATTCAAATAACATATTATTATAATATAAAGTATATCTACTTCATAAATTAAATAATGTTATGATGGAAGACGTAATAGTTCTTTATCAATTGTGTCTTTATAAAAAACAAGATAAGCAGTCCGTGTAAGGTATACCCTATATTTATGTATATGGTCCATTCATTTAAATTTTTGTCGGTATAAATAAGCGAAATAGTATTATAATACTAGATCGAAACTAGGATCTTTTCAATGTTGTAAATTAATCTGCGCCCTCAACATTGAGAGTTGAACACACTTATGTACTGAGCTAGCAGAGTACCCTAGGATATTATTCCTCGTTTCAGGACCAATGTTATGCTGTTAAACTGAAGGCTTTTGCTTCCCTGGTACATCCATAGAGGCGTTTGTTTTTATATATGATTTCTGTTCACAAAAAATGTCTATACACAATAAAAAAATCGGTTACGGCTAAAAGTAGAAAACACAGTCACAATATGTGTGATTAAATGTACCATCTAATTTATTATGATGACATACATATGTAAGATTGCGAATAAAATTAAAAGATAATATACAAAAACTGCTGTCATATTCAGTTGATCATTAAATGGTTTTTGTTTTGAGAAAAATGATAAATACAAAAAAATATTCGATCGTTAAAGAATGTAAAACATACAAGAGCAACAAAATACTCATGGGAAATGACTGAATTGGCAATAGTCGCACAAGAAAGAAAGCCCTCAGAAGGACCAACTGATAAAAATTACCACCTTTTTATATAAATATCAATTATTAAATAATAAAGCTAATTGTTCTAAGGTAAACCTCTACCGGCTGATACCGGATTGAGTTCCGGTGGCTGAGGTAAACAAATAAAAATACATCATATCGTACAAAGGATAACATACTATCTTTAAATATCTTTAAAAGTTACTTTAAATAAAATATAACCAAAGTGGTATTTATAGATTACAAAATCGTGGGCTTGAACGGTTTTTATATAATATTAATCATATTTTTTATATAAAATGAATGACGTTTAAATACATAGATTTAATATAAGGAAAATTGCATTCCTTCAACATTCTCAAAAAATGATTAAAATGTTTTCATTCCACAAACAAAAAAGCTGTAGCAAAATGGGCTGGTATTTTTTTTTTTTTGTAAAAATCCTTCGTATAGAGACGGTATAAGGCCACTCCATAGTTTCATTAAACTACTTATGAAAAGATTTTAATTAAAAAATCCAGTATTAATACTAAATATATATATATACATATAACAATAGACTAACGAACTGAGAGGAATAAAAAACAGCTAAATCACTTTCTTTATGCTATGAGGAATAATGAAATACAGTATGGCTCCTCTCCACTGTTCATTTATATCATAGTAAAATAATTAGAAACCTTCAGTTGGCCTTGTATGGATATATGTAAGTATTATATAGCTGCTTTATATATAAAGAGTATAATAGCCCAGTATTTAAATGTCTTGTATTTTAAGAAAACTGAACAGTCACGTATGTGTTATGTATTTATATTTGAATATATTTCTTGCTATATATCTTCTAATTAATTTATTTGTTGTTGTTGTTGTAGAAAAACTGTGATATATTACATTTAGAAGAGGGGAAAAAGAGAGCTGAAAAAGCACATATAAATATGTATAGAGAGAGATACATTTCTATCCTTTTAAGTGAAACCCTTGTAAGACGCAGATAAAAACAAATATATAAAAAGAAATGTGTTATATATATATATATATATATCCACACCCACCCATATATATATATATATATATATATATATATATATATATACATATACATATATATATATATATATATATATATCAGGAAACGACCGGTACCCGTTCCGGGCCGGGACTTTAAGAGTTTTTTAGTATTAAAAAATATTTAGAAAAAAACGCCGTCACTTTTTTGGGGAATTTTCTTTCTAGAAAAACGTCATCACTTTTTTTGGAATTTCTTTCCTAAAAAAACGTCGTGACTTTATGAATGATGAAGGAACAGAAATATATTGAAGTTCTGGCCCGGCTTGAAAAATTTAAGTCCTCGGGAAAAAGTGTCCCTGTCGTTTCCTGATCTATAGGAAGTGGTTTATATACTCTACTAAGTTCTTTTAAACGTGTTTATTGATAGAAGGCATGGCTTTTATTAAGCAATGAAATAAAGGTATCTCATAAAATGTCATAAACAAAAATTTACATATTTGTTTAAATCTGAATATTCTTTTAAACAAGACCTTCTTAAACGTAAGGAATGAATTTGTAATTATTTCAGTATAAATTATTGGGCAAATCATCAGCTGAATCCATAGTTCTTTAAATTAAACGATCTATGAAATGACGGTTTTAGATTAAATTATATTGTACAAAGTAATAATGCTGATATATCATTGATAAGGCTTGAATAAGTCAAACTACCAATATATTTTTGGTTAATATTTTAGTCTAAAAAGATATTATTTGTCCATCAAAAAGGATGTTTTTCGCTTTAAACATTTTGGCTTCTACAATTACTTCCATGTCACAATAAATTGATAATTAATGTCACTTCGAGGGTGTATTCGTACTCTCAGGATATATATTGAAATACTCGTCATTCATATTATAATAAGGCCTTTCATATACATTTTACTATAATTTAGTATTTTCTTTTTTTTTGAAAAAATAGGTCTCAGGCGAAAGCGTCGTCGAAAGGTCATTTCTAGCTTGGCCACTACAGAGCCCCCAAAGCCATTCTATCCCAATGCTTCTCTTCAGGGAAGTCCTAATCATCGGGACCCGGACGATCCAAGATGTAAGAAGTTGTAGCTCTCGAGTCAAACAGTAAATGAAAGATATGAATTTGTAATGTAAAAACATATGATTTTAAAAAGTAAAAAAGGGATTTAATGATCCAAAATAAATTTTGTTTTGGAGAAAAATGATTAAAAATGCATAAATACTGTCAATATAAAATAGAGTTTTAAAAACTATGAATTTGTACAATATTAATGATTTTTTTTACTGAAGTACGTAAATATATAAATCAGTCATTAAAATTGTTGAAAATTGTTAAAAAGTTTAACTAATTGTTGCAAAAAAAATAGGATTTCCCTAAATAAATGGATTATTTATACATGATAATCGTGATTTAGCAATGATATGACTTTTACAAAAAAAAATAACTTAGTACAATAAAAATGTGATTTAGCAAAGTAAAAGTATACTTTGATATCGTAAAATATTATTTATATTTTATCTATGATAGCTGATCCACTTTTTTATTTGACCAAAGAAATTAATTTTTATGTTTGATCATATTTTAAAGTTTTAAAACAATAAAGAAGTCAAAGATTTTTTTTAACTGATTTTTTATTTATAATATCAAAAAGTCCTTCAATATCTTTAAAACCCCAAAAAATCCCTTTTGCCGTTTTTTTAGTCCTATCCTTGTTCACTATCGTCACCTTCAAGAACGAGGAGTGTGGAAGCAAGTCCGGAAGCAATGGAACCTGCTACTCCAAGGCTGACTGCACTCGCCTTGGCGGAACTGCCTCAGGGACATGCGCCAAGGGCTTCGGGGTCTGCTGCATATGTAAGTCATTCTTATATTTAAAGAAGCTGATAAAACAATCACGTCCGATCTTTCGCTCCACTAAACAAGTTTTAAGGGGAGAAAAACTGTCAACGAAAAAAAATGTACATATTTTTCCCTCCAAAAATCCCATCACAACGAATTAAACTGAAAAGAAGATCGTAGGGGATTGATAAGGGAATTTATTTCCTCTCACTACTTATGTATATTGCATGCGTTTGAAATGAATAGTGTTAGAATCCATTACAGCATATAACTTGAGTACTTTAGTTGTTCTTTTAAAGGCTCCATATCAAATAGATTTATAAATTAAAAATTGTCAACATATATAATTTTTATATACACAAGAAATACGACCCTTAATAGTAAAGTCGTCCCTCGCAAAGTCGCGACGGCCCGGATCCACTACACGACCACCCGATATATATGAGGGTCGCGATGTTGATATATATTGAAATTTAGAGAGATTTGACATCACCTGGCGTTTAAACCTACCGCCATTTTGCCTTGTTGTCGTACGTGCGTCTAAATACATGTACACGGCTGGACCTTTTTTGGGCCGCCATCTTGCTTTTTCGACGATTTACCAGTTTTCAACCTCAAATATCTTACAAACTACTGAATATTTCTTAATTATCAGTAGGTGAATATTAGACTTAAGTTTTTTGTGTGGAAATTCTGCCATTGAGTTCATATGGAGACGTTTTACCGTGAAAAAACGGGAGCCAAGCCGTCGTCACGTAGTAAAAGAACTGCGAGATGTCGAGGGGCGAAGTAGCGAGAGCCGACTGTAGTTTTATATTTTCATAGAATATACTTTAATATAATTCAAATATATGATAGGTATGAAGAAAAAAAAGGTTTCCAATGGTACAGCATTTTAGAATACTCGAAAATGTATAAAAAACAGTAAACGACAAATATAAGGACTATTACTTGAGTGATCTTTTAAGCTTGGCTTTATATAAGTACAAACACTAAGTCCTTTGGAACATCGGCCACTTGTGTGAAAGAGATGGAATTCGAAGCATAACAATATAACAGACTTGTTGACGTTCGTCGTTCGCCAAAAGTTATCGTTCGTCTTTCATCGTTAATTTTAAATTGAATCGTTCGTCGTTCATCGTTCGTTTGTCGTTCGTCATTCTGAAAAAAGTTGACGACGTTTTTTAGAAAGAAATTTATGAAAAAAAGTAAAAACTTTTTTTTTTTTTGTCCAAAAAGGAATTTTCTTTGTCGTTCAAAAAAGGAATTTCTTGTCGTTCGTCGTTCGCGAACGACGAACGACAACAAATGAACGATAAATCAACAAGTCTGCAATATAAATATTTCCTTCGTTTCCGTGTGTCACCTTCAAACATAAAGTCTGTTGATATAACTATGCATTAATAAGTTTGAAATTATGAAACTTTATTTTAAAAAAATCTTCTCCAAAATTTGTGTTTGTCCAACTGAAAAAATATTAAACTAAGATAAATGCTTGCTCGTTAACATTCCAGAAACTTTACACCATACATTTGTGCCTATAAATACAATTCATAATACAATACCAACACACAATAAATGCAAAAAAAAACCTGTTTTCAAAATCAAAAGAGTAAAGTCCTTTTTACTCAAAAATATTATCTGCTCCATCATAATCCAACATTGTTATACAATAAATATCCAAAATATTTTTAAAAAAATGATAGAAAGAAAAACGTAGAAGGTTTTAAAGACATTTTTAATTTAAAAAATCATATTTTTATAAGACACGCCATATAGAGAGCCTAACGTAAGCCAGGGATTTTCGACTCTTTTAAAACGATATAAACTTTTATTGTTATATTTTTATGTCAATTGGTTTTGACTGAATTGTATCCTTTATATATAATAAGTATTATATAAGGAAGTAAATTACCTAATATATATTACAATGTAATGAATTTATTAAAAATATAGACTGAAATAACAACATGTAACAAGCATTTATGAAGGATTTTATCCATTATGCTTTAAAAATATAGTTTGTTGAGATACTGCGTCTCTCTTAAGAGTAATTTACTGTAAAAAAGATAATGTGTTTTAAAATTTCACCCACATAGTTGTATAGCATAGAAGTATGCTAAAAAAAAAGTCAAGTAGACAATTTATTTGTTTGTTTAGCTCCTAGATTGGACCATAGAGATATTAAGATATAGAGAGTTTATTGGATTCTTCAGAGAAATACGTCAGTGTGTCTATATAAAAAGATATAGAGAGCTTATTCCATCATCTATATTCTGTGTGTCCAATGTAAACAAATTACTTTGTTTATGTTGGACACACAGAATACAGATGATGGGAATAAGCTCTCTATATCTTTTTATATAGACACACTGACGTATGACGTATGTTTATATCTCTATTATTCTATCTCTATGATCAGCTTACGATGACGTATAACAAATTACTTTCTTTATTTGAACACAAAGAATACAGTTGAACGTTGTTTCTCTGCTATTGAAGGGAATCAGCTCTCTATATCTTTATATCTCTATGGATGGCACCCACCTTAGAGGAACCTAATCCGGTAGCTGCCGGTATAGACAATTTATATTAACTGGTTTAAGTTATTCAATTATCTCTTATGTAGAAAAGATGGAATAGGAATCAGCCCAGAAGGAGACAGTTTGGCTAAGGCCCTGGAAGTGATATAAGGGATTTTATCCTCGTAGATTTTTGCAGTGGCTTCAAATCGCCACCGTCTTATTTAATAACTTGATTCACAATGGACTGAATAAATAAGGGAAAATCATTGCTTGAGTCAGTAACTGATGAAACAAAGAAGAGAAGGAATAAATATTTATTATTTCTCGGCCAGAATTGAAAACACAATTGACTTAATAAAAAAGGGGAAAAAATACGCGACTCAGCAACTGAAGGAAGCCATTTTGAATTATTCTTACAATAACGAAATATATATTCTTTAAGTCCATGAAGATAAATAAGGAATTATTGTTCCTTCCTTGAGTAGTCAAACACATTAAATAACGAGTCTTAAGGATTAAAAAAGGGAGAAATGACATCATAAGTAATACTCAGTGACGTCATTTTTTTTTCTCAAGAAAAACTAAATTGTTCACACAGCCATTCTAGTCTTTGAAGAGCTCTTTAAGAGGACTGTATTCTCTTGATGAGTATTCACTTATCATTTAAATCGATGCTTCAAATGTTCATTCTTTGTGACTTTCGTTCAAAGCTTGATAGCCATATTAGATTGCATTGGAATTATTATTATTTATTCCTCACAACATATGGTGGACTTTGTAGGCATAAATGGAGGAGGGAGGAAGAGTGGGTGGGGGGGGGAAGATATTCTTTAAGCTCATAAACTGTAGTTAAAAACAATTTTGATGTCCTCATAAAAAAGAAGGGACACTCTAAATCTCCCTCTTCTTTAATACATTTTCTTCCTCTTCATTAAGTGACATTAGGCTAAATCCTTCCTCGTAAAAAAATAAAGAGTTATGGCAACACGGAGGCTTCTAATGCTACTTCACTGTCTACTAGCTGTTTTATGTCATAAAGACCTCGTAAAAATAGAGGGAAAATACCATACGGAAGTGATACAAAGTACTTTATATATGTACATAGTAGTAGTACAAAAAGGGGGAGAGGGGAATAGAGAGAGAGAGAGAGAATCGATTGAATACTGAGGGGAGATGCAAAGGGGTACCTAAATTGTTTTTTTTTAGCTTGTTTTCCCCTGGTAGTGATGGTTTGTTTCGTTTATAAAAAACAAAATATGTATCAAAGAAGAGCCCTCAAAGCTCATTTAAACAAAGAGAGTACTTATTATAGAGATTAGAGAGTGCCGAAGTAACGTAGGGTAGCGTTGGATATCTGGGAAGTTACGTGACATTTCAAAATGACAAATTATTGAAATTGACCAAAATACTCTATTCATAAGCAAAAATGTCATTATATTTCGCTTCAAAAACAATGCTTAATAATTGCTTTCTTTTTATCAATATATTTTTTGAAAAACTTATACCCCTAAAAAGTTTATTTATTTAGCATCAGCAGCCCCACTAAAACAATCAATATTTATACGCATATTATGTACAGAACAATCCAAATGTGCTAATAAGAAATATATATATATATATATATCACAAATATAAGCTTAGTAATAGAGAAGAAAGAAGGATTCGTAAATCAAGGGGGCTCGTTGGCTCAAAATGCAAGTGTGTTTTATCTTATATGTTGAGGGTGCAAGTTCGAGTTCTCCCGAGAGGGGAAGGTCAATGTTCAACAGTGTTTGCCACGTGCGATGAAATGAGCGATAAACGATAATTATCGCTGAGGTCAAACCTTTTATCGTTTATAGCAAAGTTTTCTAAAATGACTGCTCATTCACTTACCGTTAGTCCCAAAAAATGAGGAACGATAAACGATAAATTCGAAGACGACTTTTGTAAAAAATACTAAAATGTGCACGGCGGCAAAAGTCACAACAACCCACCTGACGTTTTTAGACCAGTTCAAGCTGAGAGTATATGTAGGGAGTAAATGATAGGACTAGCTTGTGAACGGAACGCAAAATTGAACGGCGTTAAGCTGAACGCACGTTCAATGAATGGAACGGAAAGAACGGAAAAAATATTTTGAAAGGAATTTTTCGATACTCTTTTCTACAGAAAAACGTTATCACTTTTTTTGGAAATTCTTTCGAAAAAAAACGTCATCACTTTTTGGAGATTCTTTTCTAAAAAAAACCGTCATTACTTTTTTTGGAGATTATTTTCTAAAAAAAACGTCATTACTTTTTTGGAGATTCTTTTCTAAAAAAACGTCGTCACTCTTTTTGGAATTTCTTTTCTAAAAAAAAAGTCCAACCCACCCCAACCATGGCCCCTTCATCGCTATCGTTTATCGCTTACCACAGGTTGGGTTTTGAATTTTTTACTGTTTATTGCAGGTTGAGAAAAGAATTATTGTTTTATGGTTATCGCAAGTTGAAAAAAAAATTATCGCAGAAACCACTCATATTCAATCAACCTAATGTGAAAGATCCTAAGTTTAATTGACTATTTTTATATCATATCAATCAACAAGCAGTTATACAAAATAGTTGTATTACTTAATTTTATATAGAAACATTATATTCGATACTTTACTTTGGCTCAGATCAAACATATTTCATTTGTCTAAAAATGTGTTTAGCGAAAAATGATGTGCCTTCCCCTGAAATATTTATTTAATAGTCTCCATTCCTCATTTTAATCTATAATTATGACTTTCCTTAACACTAACTTATATGCTTAAGGTCTTGAAACATCCGTCTTATAAATGTTAATGATAAATTAAAACATTTATATGATAACAAAAACGCCAACAACAGTGTGATGACCCTCTAAACATATAATAGAAAACTCTAAGTTCTTGAGTTTTATTGCACATGTCTCATACAGATACATACACTATCTAAACATGATCTCTTTGCTGCTCTGTAATTTTGAAAGGAGGTTACTCAATTAAAAACGTACTTCAGCCATTGCTGATGAAATCTTAAAAGTTATTATATCTTATATATATATATATATATATATATATATATATATATATATATATTGTATTGTCATAAAGACTCTTCAACAAAGTCCAGGGCAATTGACATGTTTTATGAAGAAAAAATATATTATGATATACTTATAACTTAAAACATAAGTTTCTATGTATAAGTTCATAGTAAAATTCAAAAATGGACTATAATAAATCCGCAATCACAGTTCCTAAGAGTTTATTAATCAAACGTTACGGATTACATGGAAGAATACCACTATATAATATATCAAACACTGTTCTACTCATATAATCTGTACAATCGTATCTGATACATCTTTGACCGAAATATATATATATAATTGTGATCATATAGATTCTATGATTAGATATTTAAATATATAGAAAAAACATTTATATTTTAACTAGCAATGTTTTAAAAACTAATATTTAGTTTATATATAAGATAACACTATTTGTCAATCATTTGGATTCGTAAAAAGTAATAAAACCCCGAAATTACCATCATCTTGCAGCACTGTTTGATATCAAGCAATAATGCATTTTCTATTGACATCTGAAGATGAGTAAATTTATAAAGAAAAGTAACCATATATTCAACTTGTTTTAGAGAAGAAGCCAAGGAATATGAGGGGGTACGTGATTCATGAACAAAAAAGCGACCTTATTAATTATTTATCATCTTTTGCCATAATCTTCAACTTCCATATTTAACCAAGAAATGCCATAGGCTACAAGGAAGTGACTTTTTTTAAGTGTATTGCTACAGAGCTGGATTTGAGTCCTTTGATGAATGCATTTAGCTCTGAGATAAAGTCACCAATCATAGATAGGGATAACAAAATGGTTGTTTTAGCAAACTTATCAATAAAAATGTTTTTATTTTTATTTTGATACAACTATATAATTTTTTCTTATGTCTGATAGTCCGAGTGATGATAGATTTATCGATAAATATGAGTCAACTAATTAAATATTATTATTATTATTTTGCCTATTTAGTTCGATAGAATTGCAGCTTCCAACAGGATATAAATAAGCAATATAACATTAAAATTAGTCACTCGAACCTAGAATCTTATCAATGAGGTAGACCAAAAATGACCTTCCCCTCTCGGGATTCAAACCTGCGCCCTCAACATTGAGAGTTTGAACACGCCTACACGCACCCCTTTGTACTTTCTTATTGTTTATTGAATTATAATATATATGTGATATTTGGAGTTTAATCCATTCAAGATTTTTGCAAATGACATGTATTGATGCCCAAGAAAAAGAAACTATTAGAATGTGTAAGGATGATCTCCTCAACAGCTGCCGCGAGTGAATTGATACATTGCAGCAGTATGCCAACTGCTTTTTTAATGACTCCCTCTCTTTGGTCTTTCAACCAATCACGTTTATTGATAGAAAACCTTTTTTTGCTATAACTAATCATAGAAATATTTAATAATGTTTATATGTTGTTGTTTTTTTACTTTATTTATTTAGAGTAGTTATATAAACCAATATATGTTATAGATTAAAATTAATACTCTAAACAAAAGTACAACAAAATTCCTAACAATGTATCAAAACAATTTAAAAAATATGAACAAACAAACATTAAACAAACAACAAAATCATATAAAATATACTTTCTAATTTTATATAAATCAAATTTAAATTATCATAAAAAACAAAACATTTTGTGTTAAAAAGTCTAATTAAGAATATTTACTTCTTTAAAAACTTTTTATGTATTCGTAATAGCCAGCGTTGAAATTTAATGTTTGCAGGGATAATACTTGCTAATATTTCCCGCATATTCCCACGATGAATCGTCCACGTTTGGAATCTTGCAGCTGTTGATACGAGAATTGCCCGAAATTATTCCACCGGTATTCCGATGGTCAGTTTTCTGCAATTCGGCTTTTGCAATTTGAAATAGCCATTTCAAGGGCACGCGTTTTCAGAGACGCTTTAAGAAATTCTGTTGAATAATAATGTTTATATGTTATAAAAACCATATTGAATATATAGTCCTAAGAAAAGAAAATTCTACTTGAATCACTAATAAGTATTATTTTTCTTCAAGCAGTGGACTAGAGTTTTTTGTTGTACAAAGTGGGATAATAGGTGCTTCTTCTTAGTTATGGCATAACTATATATATGTAGACAGGAAGCTGTCATTGAGGATGACTTTTTAAAACCGTACAACGATAATTATCCCTTACTGACTCAGGTAGATAATAGAGAGAAAGAAAGAACCGATGACAAAATAATTAATTAAGCATTGCATGATGATTTTTTTTGTTCCCTTCTAGCGTCTCAACATTTTTTAATGAAAAAAAAACAATTAAGAGAGCAACATTAGTTATAATATGTACACAGGCCCCTGGATTGCCTGAGTTTGGTTGAACGAAAACAATGTACGAGCGATCAAAAAATGTTTGATTAAAACCATTGACTTTATATATGTACCCATGTACAGTGAATTGTGAGCAAACCAATATTTTTATGTGTGTGCCTGAAATATAAGTGCAATTTTATAGGATTTTTTTTAGTTGTTTTTCTTTTTTTTGTCTTATATATTAGGCATTTAGATAACAATTGTACGTTATTTCAATACATATTGCTTATATTGGTAGCGGGTTTTTTTACTGGTTTATGGTCTATTTTTATATTAAATAAGATAAATAATATCTATAACGAAAGTATGTATAATGTAGAGTTATATTTGATGAATTATAAATATGTTGCATTGTGAATTCTAATACCGGTTAGATGGCGTGGTAAACTATTTTATTATATTGGCTTACAGAGGTACTGCAAAGAGTGTACTGGAGCCGTTACGAATAAGATATATCTTGCGTGACAATCTTCAGTTGGTTAGTAGTATTCGTTTTCTTTATAAATGCAGTTTTAAGTATTGTAATAATATGTTTTTTAAAGATATTCCATTGGATCCCATCTATAAAAAAATAGTGACATGCTATAAATTCTTAAATTTTATTTACTAAGAAACAATTCAAAAATTCACGTATTCAAACGTAAAAAAAGAACACCACATCTTCATTTTAGGAGTAGCGTATTTCTATGGGAATATGTAAATTAAAAGAAGCAAAGTAAAAAATAATGATATACAATTATATTTCGAAAATAAGTCCAATATTTTTGTAATACTTTCCTTTAAAAATCATATAATTATAATTAGGGGCATATATACATATGTAACCTGACCAATATAGAGGAGGAATATTCTGGATCACTTCAGTATTTTTTTATGGTCTAGATGTTTATTTATTAGCTAAAATCCATACATTGTAAAAATAAAGGAATACACTAGAAAGTTGGAGATAAAAAACACAATCTTAAAACAGTTATAATGTTATAATGCTTATTTATATCCTATCGGATGCAATTCTATCGAACCATATAGGCAAAAAAAATAATTATGCTATAATACTTATTTATATCCTGTTGGATGCAATTCTATCGAACCATATAGGCAAAAAAAACCAGTTACATTACAAACAAAACACCAATGAACATTATAATTCAAAATTACTGTCTAAAGAATAAACCATAATATAAAATGACTTATTAAAAATATTTCTTATTCAATATAAAACGTTGATGTCGCGCGCCTTATTGTCGATGAGTTTGAGGCATTCGAGAGAATTTGAACGAATAAACTGAATCAAATCTCCAGCCCATGACGTCGCAGATGAATTGGGAATTTTGATTGAGAGGGCTGAATAACGAGCCCCTGCCCCAATCAGCATTGCTCTATGGTCTTTGATTCGCATATAAGAGTTATTTGTCAGTCTCTTCGCAATGAATGGTTTCATGTTGAGCAGTGCAATTTTTCTTATTGGTTAAGATGTCTATTTATTAGCTAAAATCTATACAGTGTAAAAATATAAGAATACACTAGAAAATAGGAGGAAAAAAAACACAATCTTAAGACAGTTACGTAAAAACAAAACATAAATGAACATTATAATTCAAAATTACTGTCTAAAGATAAATTTAACAGTATTTAAAAAAAATCAACTACGAAACGTGGCAAAAAACCTATGCCTATAATCTCCTTATTAAAATGCGCCTATATAATACTCATTATCTATTCGTGAATTGCTATTTTTTCCTACTAAATGTGTATTTATCTGCATAAAGGTATATATATATTCTTTCATTCATTAAAAATAATAATGAATCCAAGAGGAATGAGTGATTTCTTTTCTATAAACTTCTTATTATTATATGTACAATACACACAATATATATATATTGTTCATTACGGCAGGGAAACTAGTAAAGGAAATTAGTGTTTTCCGTTAACTTGACATGCAACAACGTATAGTTATAATAGCTATAATGCTGTTGTTATTGTCTTCGTTCCTCAATTTCGTTCTTGTTATTCCTTCTCGTCTTGGATTTCAATCAATGAAGAAGAAGAGGAAGAGAAGAAAATAGAAGCTGCCCGATATCAAGAGGATATATTGGCTTCTTCTTTTAAAGCTGTATTAAGTTTATGGAGAGAGAGAGGGTAGAAGAAGTTGCTTTGCTTGATGGATGATAACCTTCCTTTAGTTATAATAATAATACATTACAGTCCCAGTCACTATAACTTTCATCCAATCCATCTTTCCTCGTGACAGAGAAACTAGAGGGGAGGGGGTACAGCATTGATGAATGTAGAATACTCTGTGAAGAACGTCGTCTTATATTGCCAATTTATATCGTAGTAATGAAGAAAAAAGTGACTTACTGAAGAATGTTTCAAAAATAAGTATTCATATTTGATATTATATGTATTTTTTTAAATTTAACAATTCACTTGCATTAAAATAATATGATAAATAAAAAAAAACCGCCAGGACTCGTTTTGAATAAGCGTTAAAGCGTAAAGTAGTGCATGCAAGGAAAAATAAAAAAAAAAAATTGGCCAGAATTTTGGTTATTCTTTAACGTTAGATGTCGCTAGTCCGTGAAATTACGTCACAATCCTTTTTAAAACCGGTTTAAAGGGCTTAAGTTTGATGATTTGAAATATATCAAGATAAAAAACGTCTCCAAATATAAATAATAAAAGGACTTTGTTATTATTTTCAAAGAGCTCTAGCATCAAAGCAGCGCCCCTGTCGGACTAAAGAAGAACTAAAATTTTGGCCAATTCCTTTTCGGAAAAAAGGAAGAATTTTATGGTATGCATGCGCTACTTTACTTTAACGCTGTAGTTTTGAAGAACTCATTGATGTTATCAATGATAACAAAGCCCTTAAGAGGCAAAAGAGACGTACGGATGAAAGGATAAAAATAAACACTAAAGTTCATCTAATTGTAAATTATGATGAAGAGACTGCGTGAAATTGTTGTACTCATAAATAAGTATGACGTCATACGGGTATGCCTGACATTTTATAATTTTTCTTCTTTCTAATAAAAATGTGAATGTTTTTTTGTTAGATCGTCAATTATTAGAGTCAATCCTCCCACAATGCATCCTTTAATTTAGAATGAAAAATATATATCGAAGTGACGTCATTATTATAAGTGTAGACATTATTTTAAATATCTTGTGTTAAACCCCATTTTTGACTTCTTCAAAATGTGATGTTTAAAGCAAACTTCTAGACACCAAGAGGATCAATAGATTATATATTCTATGTTTTTGAGACCTCTTAATACTTGAGAAACAAAATATTTGTGTTCCCAACCCTGGGAATCACGTATTTTTAGCGCAAATGTTTCCCCGAATAAATATTCCTTATAAATCTGTAGGTCTTGCTGCCAGCAACAAGTGTCATTGGATAATGGCATCACTATAAGTCCTAAAATTCATTGTTCCAGTCATAACAGATAATGACATCAAAGTGAGCATTAAAAGCTTCATTGGAATTTTAAAAATGGATGTTCATTTAACAAGTTATATTTAATATTAATGATATTTCAGTTATAATCTTAATTTTTCCGTCGTACCCTGTATTTTTAGTTGCTTGGCGTATCTTTTAAACCAGTGCTTCCCAAACTTTTGAAGTCAGGTACCCCTTGGATCATTTGATCCCCATACGCGTATCCCCTCCAATCCATAGGCAACCTCATAGACAGTTTTTTTAAAGAGATTGTATAACTGAATAGAGTTATTGACAAGACTAAAACACTCTATGACGTCACTACGGAAGGGAATAAATAAATCAGAAATGGAAGCCTTGCTGAAAGACATGTATTATCAAAGGAAATAGAATTGAAATTACTAGCCAGGATGAATATAATGACAGCTTAACATCCTGGACACTCCAGGACTTTTCAATATTTCGTAATTGATCTTTCTATTTATGTTAATGCAGGGAAGCATACCAAATGCTACAAACCTTGAGACTTCAATATTCATCTGTAAGTTTCATCAAATTATGTGTGAACAATCATTGATCCTAATTTAAGTCGCTGTCGATATACCAAATCTCATGTCCTATGTCGACACCAGAAAGGATTAGATCACTTATTTATTTGTCTACTGTTATATTTGTTCCCTTTTTGGCTCAATGGAGTTGCATCCTTTGCGATATAATATACATTGAAGATATATAATTAGTAGTCCCTATAAACTTAGGATTATTCATTCATTGATGTTGATCAATCCCTCTCGGAAGGCGAACCTTCATCCTCAACAAGGAGAGTTGAAAGATGACACGCTCCTTACTCTTCCTTTGTGACGTCACAGCACTTTTTTCATTTATAATTTTTTATTTTGTTATTCAAAGAGGGGTATTTAAAAGACAACACAGATAACACTAAACAGTTCTCTAAACAAAATAACAGTAAACAAAATATGACCTTATATAAAAATGCAAAAAAAAATAATTTTGTATTCCGTTAAAAAGCAACGATGACTCATTAAAGTCCTCTATAAAACATTTAAGTGTTCCCTTGATGTCACATAAGTAACTATATCTCCAGCCCACTCCCACGAAGAAGATACTGCACTTTTTAGCCATATCAATAACCTGATTATATATTATAGTTCATGCAACTGTTCATATAATCAACATAACATTTTCAGCCTTCCTTTAATTTTTGCAATAATATCCGCATGACGTCACTATGAGTCTTGCATCTTTTCTCTTCTTGTAATTCAATTCCATATAGAACAATATATATCATTAATGGAACAGTTCCAGCTACTTAGAATCTCTTCTTCTTATTTTTACGTTTTTGAGTGACTCAGCAAAAGTTTAAAGACTATTAAAGTCTAATGAAATAAGTATACTTAGACCATGACAGTTTCATATTTTCCTAATCATGATTGCTTGTTTGTTTGTTGTTGTATACAGTATTTTCTTCTTCTTACTTCTTCTCTCTCTCTCCATTGTTTCATTCCCTAATGCCTCTCCACAAAAGGGAATCAAAATCTTAGAAAAGAAGATTCTTTCATGAAATTTCATGGCCTCTTCGGAAAGAAAATGAAAAAAATAAAAATAATACAAACAACAACATATATTTGAAAGGCATGTAAAACTTTTTTTTTTGCAAAAAATAAACAAAGAAATAATAATAATAATAAAAATAATGGGTAATTTTGATCCATTCGATGTGGTCAGACGTCCGTCATTAAATTTAATTGAGGGATAGACTTTGAAGTGAGTGAGGCTTATAGGACGTTGCGAATCAATTAAGAAGATTCATTGTGGTTCATATATACATAAAAACGCCAAGAATTTTGCACAATATATATATATATATATACAGGGCTTTGCCGGTAAATTGGGACTATTTTCAAGGTTAAATTTAAGTAACATCTGGTTTGAATTTGGCGCCAATTCCTACACCATTGGAATCAGCGGACAAATATCTTTCGTTTGACACTATTTGAGTTACTGTGGTGAGAGCCATGAGAAATGGTTTGAACCTTCTTGATTATTTTCTCAAGGGTGTCCTTCAAGAAAGGGTCAAGGAACCTCTCATGGCAGCGTTGACCAGCTGAAGGCCTCCATCGACAAAAACTGCAAGAATATCCCTGCCAGTGATGTGGTGGCTGCTGCTCGGAGGTTCAGGGTGCCAGAATACAGGCTGATATTGAGGCCACCGGGGGGGCATATAGAATCATATCAATATATGTTACCTTATTAAACTTCTCTTAAAATTCCGTCCAAATAAATTAATTAATAACCTAATATCAGTCCTCTTCGTTTTTCATTTTAACAGTCTTAATTTATCGGCCAAGCCCTGTATATTGTATAATTATTTTTTCCAAGGATATGAAAACCAAAAGTACATATTTGCTTTGCGCCTGGAGTGTGTTTGGATATGAGCATTCTGAGTATTTCTCAATTACCGAGCTTCAAAATGTTATTTTACAAAAATATAGTAGCAACTTTATTCCCAAGCATTGAAAAGGGTATTAAGATTCTTAAGGTTTCATGATTTTGATTGCTCTTTTTTTAAAGAAATATATCTGTGTCGTCAGCAATATCACCGAGACTAGCAATGTTACTAGTAAATTCTTGTTGGCGGATTTTCTTCCCTAAAATAGTTGGACACAAAACATTCTGAGAAAAGGATTTTAAGGGTATACTTAGCATTTTAGACCTAGTACGATTTTTAAAGAGTTATGTATATTGAGAAAATCATTTTAAGCTCAGATTTTAAGGCTTTTCTACTATATAATTGATTATTTTTTTCTACTATTGCAGCAATAACATACTTTGAAATACTTAAAAACTACAAGAAAAAACTGCGCTTCTTAGTCAATGTATTTAAAGTCAAAATCTTATGGTGGGGGTTGATCCTCTTAGGAGCACCATCTAAATAATTTTACCGAAGAGGCTCTAGTAATAATGGATTACTAGATCTTTCAACATTATTTGTATTTAATATCCAATAGGATACAACACATGTATATGTTGTCTTTAGGACTTAATATGAAGTTAAGACGCAGGTTTTTTGTTATTTTTCACAGAGGTTACCAAACTACGTCACAATAAAGAAATTGATATAATTTTGAATATATATGGCATGTATTTATTAAATATTTATATATTTAAAAAATTGCATTTCCAGACTTTTTGACATTGACATACATTATATTTGAATAAAATAAGAGAAGTAATATATCTCGAAGTTTATTAGGATTTTTTGGGCCTTACTGGTTTGATAGAATTGCGGTACCGACAGGATATAAATAAGCATACTAGCATTAAAATTAGTCACTCGAATCTAGGATCTTATCAATGAGGTGGACCAAAAGTGACCTTCCCCTCTCGGGAGTATTCGAATCTGGTCCCCCAACATTGAGAAATGAACACGCCTTAACGCATACGGCTATCGCACTCCCTTAAGGTTTAGTGTCTTAATGATAATATTTACCTCCGCCGAAGGAGGTATTGTTTTTACGGCGTTGGTTTGTTGGTTGGTTTGTTTGTTGGTTTGTTTGTCAGCAGGATAACTCAAAAAGTACGAAACGGATTCGGATGAAACTTTGCGGAGTTGTTGGGAATACCAAAAGAACAAGTATTAAATTTTGGCATCTCTGAGTGCATAATCAAGATGCAAAATGAGCTAAATACTAATAAATATTTCAAGTTAGCCTACTCTGCCAAGAGATGTCGCTGTGCTGTGAAATCGGGTGCCGGGAGCGTCTTCCTCTCGGAATTTCCGTTGAGGGGAACCCTCCCCCGTCCCTCTACGCCGCCCCAGTCGTGAAAAATCCGCCTCGGAAGGCTCATAAGGACCCCGTAACGGCGGAGGTTTGCACTCTCTGAGTGTATATATGCCTCAAGTTTCATGTGCTTCTAAATGACATTAGTAATGCTGAAAAATGTTTTGCCTAGATGCCATATAATTTTTTACATGTGATGAAGTTTGAGTCTTATATAAGCAAAACAAAAGAGGCTGACTTCATTAACAACGTCCCAAATGTGAAAAAAGTATAAATATACAATAGATGTTACTCACTGTTTAAGGCTCACATCAGTACAAATATCAATTAAGATTCTATATAAAATAACCGTTTTCAAAACAATATAATTGTCGTTTTATTTGTTTTTGATTAGTCGCATAAAGAGCATCAATTTTAAATTATATCCGAGAAGCACTATCTTAATCCAGTTTTTCCAAGTAAAGTGATCGGTTCCATTTTTTTTCTTACTCTCCTGCTCTTGAGTACTCCCTTAGTATATGTAAGCCAAAATGATAACTTAGTTCAAGTTCCTTTTATGTTTATGAACAATTTATCATGATGTCAGAGATGCAGTTGGTTATTTTTCAATATTAATTAGATTAAGGTATGAATAAAATTAAAAGTTTACCTATTTATTTGAATCAGTGAATGACTCGGCCGAAACTGTCGGTCAGATGCACATATACACCAGTACGGTATGCTCTCTCAGAGCCACTCCACTTATTTTCCATCATTTCTCCCTGTTATAAAACCTGTTGTTTAGGCTTGAGCTATCTAGGAACCTAAGCAACACGGAGTCACTCCTCCCAAGACGCCTCCAGAACAGTCCTCATTATCATACGACGCCTCTCCCATTCAATCGTGATCTTGATCCCTTCCTTCTTGTTCTTATTATTATTATTATTTACCATTCACCGGGTCACGAACATGACTCTCTGACGTCATTTTGACGTCAGAAATTCCGACGCATATCACGAAGCCAATAAAAAAATCAAAATACGGTCAGAAGGCATAAAAAACCTAACTGCAATCGTTTCTTCTTTTTCTCCTCTTTCAATTTCCCTCTTCTTTATAGTGAACCTGAATGTCAAGTTCGTCATGACTCTCCGTGACTTTGCTCCAGAGTGACGCGTGCATGATGTAGGGAAGACATCATCTTTATACACTGCGTAGAGTCTATATTCGTCTTGGTAAATTAACCTTTTTTTTGGAAACGAAGAGTAATAATAATTTAACATCATCTTATCTAACACACACACAGAGGTCAACCCCTGTGCAAAAAAATAGGTATAAAATACGAAATATATACTTTTTATGATTAAAAAGATGGTTTTTTAAAGCTTCATTCAGCAGTCAGAAGTAGTGCAAAGATGAAAAAAAATATGTCTGAATACCGGTTTTGTTGTTATTCGTCTCCCCCCTTTGTATGTAGGTGCAATGTTTATCATTACCCGCCAGATGGCGCTAGTAATATCATACATTGAGAACAGATATTACATACACAAACCGGAAGGGACCCGCGATAATAATATTCATTTTCCTCAATGGACAATACATAATTGAGTTGATGGTGACACTTTCCGATTTGAGGTGTTTTAAATTCAGTATATATTTTAAGAAAAGGAAGATGTTATGTAATCAAGGTGTCGAGGTTTGGTGACAGATGGATATATATGGCGCAATTTCCTTATGGAAAACCTCTATGGAATGATGGGGAGGAAACTTCTTAAAATACAAAGTTAATAGGCTGAGAAGATAAAGTGTCCAGTTTATGTAATGATTGTATTTTGGTATTGGGATATAGAGAAATGTGAGGGAATTCGATGTTTAACGAATAATAATTTTATATACTTGCGAATACACAAATAAATGTTACTAATTACATCCTCAGTAAAGGGGAATATGTGTACAACCATGATTTTTTTAAATTTATGAATGCTGGAACATATAAATTATTTAATAGATGGAATAAATTTTTATGCACTTGAATCACGAGTTGTATCATTATTTTAGTAATAAAGGTGGTTAATGTGGATTTTTAAATATAAGTTAACCCAATTTTGTGAAAATCCTCTTAGTCTTATAAATTCTTATCAAATTGAGTTAAGTCTTAAATTATATTAAATCCAATATAAAGCCTGCTGATTTATGCGCTTTGTTTTAGAATAAGGATTGTGGTGTTTTTTTTTGCATTGGATGCCACAATACATTGTTTCATTGGTAGATGTTGCCATGCGTGTACAAATGATCGATTAACTGATCATCGAGGTCTAACCTTTTTCTTGTGTTATCGTTTATGGCATCTCTTTTTTTCTTCAAATATCGTTCAATAGTTGTCGATAGATCCAAGAAATGGGAAAGCATAATAATAAGAAAGAATGCAGTTATGACATCATCGTTCGTTTAATTTAATGTAAAAAAATATCGTTATAAATGATCGCAAGTATTGTATCGTTATCTTCATTCCAGTTGAGTTCTGATTTAACAATTTTAAAGTTAGTTGGTTGTTTTTAAATTGCAAGTTATAAGTTATCGTAGACACCACCAAAGTTCATTGACGACAACAGAAATAGGATATTATCTCTTTTATTTCTCTAAGGAACAACTTCCGAACCAAGATTTCCGAGGTTTCGTGATACACCTCTTACTGTAGAACATCCCCCCCCCCAACAAGGGCACTTGCCTTGTAATAATAAACTTCATAATACTTATTTATTTACTGACTCAATTGGCCATCTAAATTACATTTATGGCAACGATAATTATTTTTTACGACATAACGCGACCAATATATTCTATATATATGTGTGTGTCGTATATATATAATTGTTAAAAATGAGAAGTAAAACAAGAATGAAGAGAGAGACACAGGAGAAAAATGCTATTAAAAGTTTCACAATTAAAAAAATAAATCCAGGAATTATATTTTAAGATAGTTAAATCAGCCAAGGACGAAAGAAGAGAAAAAATTGAAATGAAAGAGAAGGGGGGGGGGGGTCAGGGGAAAAGGAAACATACAGAGAAGAAGAGATAGAGAATGAATAAAGAGGGAGAGATAGTATCTAACATAAACTTTAGACTAGATGGCAGCATATCAGACAAACGAGATCCCAATCTAATGCTACACCTAATTAAGAGTTATCGTTAATTGTTTCCAATCAGCTGGTACATATTTTTCAAAAAGAAGGACTTTTGATTCCGTATTTGATTCGGTTGATACGACGACTGGCGGTAGATCTATGCTACCGATAGAGATCATTTGAAAACGATATAATGTATACTTTCCGGACTATTGATAGTCAGTATTTCGTAGACCGCTACAACCGGCGGTGGTGGATATCTGCTACCGAACCTGATAATTTGAAAAGGATATAATATACTTTTCGACGATACAACTTCCGCTACTCTTGTGAAATATTCACTATTTCGGTAGATCGTTACTACCAGGGGTGGTGGATCCTTATCCCGATACCAGTCATTTAAAAATGTTATGATTGTATTTAAGAGAACGAGACCTCCAAAACAATATTCAGTATTTTGGTGGAACTCTGATACGAATATAATTCATTGTTAGCCTTATATTGATTTTATCAAAGATTGATATATTTGTTGTCGGTAGTGATAGATTATAAAAGTGAGAAAGGTAACTTTTTATAGGACTCTTGATTGCTCAAAAATTATACCAGTAATTATTTTCCTTCCCCGTAATCTTGATTTCTTTATAATGAAATGCATCAGTAGATTATTTTTAATAACCTGGAAATCTATTGAAACCAATACTACTGCCCTTAATAGGGATATTTATATAACTAATGTCATCTGATCACACTTGCCTAGTGACTACCGATATCGGCGGTATATTTTTATTACTTATTCCAGTTCTATTCTTAATAATATCTTAAAATATATAGTCAAAATTGTGAGGCTTAAATTATCCGGCTTTTCACATCTATGCAACTGTTTGAAAAAAATTACAGTACGGAATTGCATGAGATAAATTAATTATATTGATATAGCTCACACTAAAGCGTTAAAGTAAAGTAGCAAGGAAAAGTAAACTAAAAAAAATGGCCAACATTTTGGTTATTTTCTTTAACGTTAGATGTCGCTAGTCCATGAGATTACGTCACATCCTATTTAAAACCGGTTTAAAGGGATAAGTTTGATGATTTGAAATATATCAAATCACTACAACATTGTGCGGGAAACAATAAAAGGACTTTGTTATTATTTTCAAGGAGCTCTAGCATCAAAGCAGCGCCCCTACGGACTAAAGAGAACTGAAATTTGGCCATTCCTTTTGGGACAAAAAGGAAGAAATATGTATATGCATGCGCTACTTTACTTAAACGCTTTAGCTCACACCAGTATGTTTTCCGTCCTATTTTTTGAATATCCCCCCCCCCTACATTATTGAGTCTATTGTGGATCCAGTTATTATATAGGTCAGTGTTCCCAAGTATTCCATAGATTACTCATCGGACTCGCTTCCATTTAGAAGGAAGAAAAGGAAACCAAATGCAAAATCAATGATAACAACCTCTGTCCACCCTTTCCCCCAAAAAACACATGTCTTTTTTGTGTGTAACATAATAACGCCAAACCAAAAATGTTTTTAATATAATAATTTATTTGATATTAAAAGAGTTTAATTTTATTCTACGGCGTCCCACGCCCAGCCGCCCACAATTAATTATTGTTAATTATAATTATTATTATTTGTGGGGGGTGAAGGGAACAAAAATTATGGGGCATTGAAGTTGTGAGTCAAAAAGTGACTTCTGGAGAGAATGGGTGTGACCCTTTTTGAGTATTATTATTTACAAAAAATTGTAAGTATCAAGAGGTATAAAACAAAGTGTCTTTAAAACATATACTTGACTATAAATAACAAACAAGGACTTTTATCTATAACATGATGGTGGAATGAAAGAGATGGAATAATTTGAAGAAAAAAAAGTTAACACTATGATATCAGCTATTAATTCACTTGCGATGTTGATGTGTTAACATCAATTGAGACTTATGAATATTATCTTTAAGAAACACAGATTGTCTCACCTTCTCAAAGCTATTGAGCCAAAAATGTTCTTCGTGGCTGAAGATGATATTACTGTGAAAACCAGGTTCATTTTTGATTTTCCTTCAGTCGATTTTACAAATTTCCTATGTAGGTATACAACAATTTTTCAGAATAAAACAGTTATTTTCGGCAGTTTATTTATAAAAACTCTTTGTGTTAGCTTTTCTTGACTTTAAAAACTGAGTTTAGCCCTAATTCATTCAAGCTTTCTTCAAATATCTTTATATATATATATATTACCTTAGTCATAATAAAAATGATTTTGGTGAAACAATACATAGTGGTATGTATATAAATATATATATATAGTTAGATATATTATAAATATATATACAGGGGCGGAGTGGCCAGCGGGAGTACCGGGACTATTCTCGGTGGGCCGCTGGCCTCAAGAAACATAAACGGCCGTGACAGCCTCCCAATGGCATATTGGGGCCTGTATAAGGCCGGTGAGGACATAATTGTCTCGGTGGATAAATTCTTCCCACTCCGTTCCTGTAATATATATATATATATAATATATATATACCTTAGTCATAATAAAAATGATTTTAGTGAAACAATAAATTGGTGGTTATATATACATATAGTAATATATTATAAAATATATATATATACATATATATATAACATAAATGTATAAATATATATATATATATATATTTGTTAATCTACAATGGCCTTTTTCAACCATTTTTAAAGGATTACATATATAAAGACATTGCATTGAAATAGTAATATTTTGATGAACGTATATTTTCTTTCAAACTTTAATATATTGATAATAACCCTTATTTTCCCACATCTTTAACTATTTATATAAACACAAAACGACTTGGAAAAGAAGGAAGGTGACATCTGTTACACCTGTCGGATTTGTTTTTGTTCCTTCGTTTCTCAGTATTCCAGCGGCTTTGTATGCCTTTACCTTCCTCCCCACTTTACAACCGTCATCTGACATTTAAATCGTATGTCTTAAATGTCATTTGTATATATGTAAAGACGAGGAAGAAAGGGGAAAGATAATTGGAGGGGGAAAGATAGGTATCGAAGCTACTTCTCAAGAGTCATCACTTTTTTGTTTGTTGTATACATCTTATAAAGAGGAATACACTTAAAACTATTTAATTACAATCAAAGAATGATCGGCAAGAAGAATATAATATCTATGTAACGATAATGCGATACAGCAATATTTTTATTTAAAACAAACACTTGACTAATATATATATATTTTTTTTAAATAATAAAAACATTCGTTTTATTCTCTCACGTTAAAATTATTACAATAAAAACATCATCTAAAATATGTATCAAATAGTAATTATGTTTAGAATGTCATGTAAAAACACCTTAAAGACATGTCTTTAAAAGATCAAATATAAAACAATATAAACCATCAATAATAAAACAGGTTTTCTTGATACGCTTCTTATCCGTCAACGGTTAGTGACGTATTGCTTGTTGTGTTAAGACTTCAGGCGTCAGTAGAAAGGAGAGTTTGTAGTTTTCCTCTTGACTAATAATTGATATGCATGGAAAGAGATCAAAATCTCACTTATAGCCGGTCATTAGCCATTAGGGAATGGCTAATAAGCAGTGTTGTTCCCTAACGGACGTGCAAGTAATATATTACTTAGTTATATTACTGCAACCAACTAGAGAGAACAAACATTTAGATATTACTTTCAAGTAATATCTAATATGTAATATCCTAGTTACATATTACTTTCGTGAAAAAAAATTTAGACAGGCATTTTGATGAAAATTAAGGAACTGTGAATGGTTGTGACGTCATCCAGTGGACATAAAAATGCAAACTAGGTATGGTGAGGATTTTTACAAATCCTGTTTGAATTGCCTTTACTTATTGTTTCGGAATGCTCAAGTAATATCTAATATAAAGTAGTATATTACTTTTGAGAAGTAATAGCTAATATTTAAAAAAATATTACTACGCAGTAAAAAGTAGTATATTTCATACTACTTTCTAAGTAATATTCGACCAACTCTGCTAATAAGTAAGGCAAAAACTTATATGGTTCCTAGGAGGATAATGCAGTAAGTTATTCTGTGATTTTATGTTCTTCTGCTTTGATCCATTCATGTATAACGACTTTTGATTTTAAAAATATCCCTTCTTAGCTGCTGAGGTGGTCCACTTTACTCTTCGCTCAAAAAGCATTAAAAAGTATGTTCATTTCGCCTCTGTGTCTAGGTGCGGGGTTAGGATGATACTCGTATTATCATCATCATTATTATTATTTAATAAAAAGTGCATTGCCGAGATAGAAAATAGGTTTAATTTCATCTTTCTGACAGCTCTGAAGAAGGCTTGATAATAGCTCTTCTTGATAATAAGTAGAATTATAATGATAGCCATGGTCCACTGTATTCTTTTAAAAAACATGACGATATGAAGGTAAAAGAAAAATAAGGAAAATGAAAACAAAGGAAGGGCCTTAGGCTGAGACCCTAAGGAGTGACTGGATGAAGCCATATTGGAATTTGTCTTTGCACAATAGACTATAGTTTTTATAGACTTTTATTGGTACTCATCCAAAATATCATATTCAAAATGGAAGCATGCTGCGAAAAAATATATATGTAAATTCACTTATGGTGATTCACAAAGGTCTACTCAATGAGATAGATCAAAATGACCATTCCCTCTCGGGAGTATTCAAACCTGGTCCCCCAACATTGTGAGTTGAACACGCCTGTACGCACACGGCTATCGCCGCACTCCCTTCTTTCCACCCACTACACATTCTACAGAACATCCCAAATGAAATCTATACCTATTCGATAATAGTAGTCTTAAGAAAATAGATTTAAAAATCTGTCAGAGACATTTTCCTTTCGCTCATGCTTATCAAAATCGCGAGTAGAATACGTTAGAAAAATAAATGTGACCCTCAAATGCTGGATTTTTAACGAAAATCGTACAGTTTATAAGCAATAACAACAAAAATGAAGCTTTATTTTAATTTTGTCTACAACTTATTGTTAATTGTAGCTTTAATATATTTAAAACTTTAGGAATGTAGAGCAAGCAATTTTGATATGATAATATACTTCAGTGAATAAATATTATATATATATTGGTTTGGACATAGGATAATAAATCTGCGAAATCACAGAGATGCTAGCATATCTTTTACTCAAATATTTTTGATTTTCAGTACATAAGAAAAGAAAGGTATTACCTCCTACGATTTTAGGAACCACCCAAAGATATAACAGCAATTGTCATTTAAACAAAGATTTAAAAAGTATATGACTTTGCTAATGACATAATTTTAAAAAAACTTAGGAAAATTAATATGCACATGTAATTATTTCCGTTTTTAGCTTATTTATTCATGGAATATTTGTCCCATTTATGCAAATATGCATAACCAAATAAAAACGCGCGGGAAATTTAAATCAATAGTGTGTGAACAGCAATACTAGAGAGAGGGAAGGGTAACTCTTCCTACGCTATTAGGATCCCCTCTTGATTCATAGATGTGAGGGCCAAAAACGACGACAGGCCTCTTCAGGGTGTTTTTTCAAAACAGAAAAGTCAAATGAAAACTCAGTAAAACTTAGTAAAGTACTTTCACCAAAATGTAGAAAAGTGAAGTCTTGGAGGACTTCCTTCAAGTACAAACATATATATATATATATATATTTCTAAGCGTAACTATTATTCCTTTTTGGACAGAGGACTAAAGAGAGAAAGAGGAAGCCCATTCTGAGCAAGAGCAGCAGTTGGGAAGAAGTTAAGAATGAGTAAACACACAAACACCCACACACACTATATATATATATATATATATATATATATATATATATATATATTATATATATATATTATATATATATATATATATATATATATATATATATAGATATATATATATATATAGTAGATATTGTGTAGAAATGAACTTAAGTATGTGTGTAGCCTATTCTTGAAGTCATCCATCAACATACTATATGATACTCTATATTTGATAATGATGATATATTCATGTTCCGATTTGGGGGATCCATAATGGGGAGACGGGAACTCTCTCTCTCTCTCTCTCTAACTGTGTACCTACCAATGAGTATAAACATACGTATATATCTATATACAATGTTTTTCGTAGTCATGCACCATTTCTTAAAATAGTTTTTTTAAATAAAGACAGCTAGGGTAAATGTATATAAAGAGTATTTAAACAAAGTTAAATGAATTCCAATTGTGACGTAAATTTAAAAAAAGCCCGGGAAATTTAAAATTCTTCTTCTTTGCCTATTTTATGGAGTTGTAGTAGTATTTTCTGCGGATATGAATAAACATTATAAAATATATAAATTAGTCCATCGAGCCAAGGATCCTTTCATTGAGATGTATCGATATTGATTCTTGAGGGGAATCAAACTGTGTCCTTAGCCTAGAGTGTCAAAGACACTAACATTGGGCTAATGCTTTCGTAAGGATTTCATCTATATGGGTATTCAATAATGATATGGATTGTTTTTGAAAGATTAATTTAGCTCTTATTACCGGTAGCTTCATGTCAAAAAACACTTTTGGTATAGTCAAATGTTCGGCAGCTTAGACTTCCTTGTATATAACTCCTTCTATTTATCTATATCTATCCATACTATTTTTGCTTTCATATAAATTTGAGTGTAAAATAACTATTTTTTAAATTATAAATATATATTCCGAACAAGTTGCATTAAAAGCAAAACATATACACATTTGAGTCTAAAATGGTTACGTTAGAGAAGTTATAATAACAAGGAATATATGAACTGTCAAACAAAATAGGATATTTAAAAGAAAAAAATCCCAGTTTAAGTAAATGATTCTCAAATAAAAGTATTATTATAACTTTTCAATAAAGAATTTATAATGTGATAAGGAACTACTTGACTTTCTCTGCATCCAGGGTCGTGGTGAAAAGAATATCAATTGAAAAGAACAATTATATACATACGAGTCTTTGACTTAGTAAATATCTCATCTACTTATTCAATTGACCAAATTATTGATAGTCGCTTATATATAAGGATTAAATATTTATTTGTTTTACTAGTTTTCATCAACTTACTCACGACAACTTCATTCCCCAAGACAACTCTTGCGAAAGTTAAATATTAGATAGCATAAGCTTAGCTGACTATCTACTAATACTAACGCTTTTAAAGCACTTTTAAGTCCCTATCTCATACTTTTTGGGGTTCTTAAAACTAATGCATAAGGACAATAAAATATCAAAATCAAAAATTTGAAAAGAGGGGCAGAAATGAATAATCAAAATATAACTGTTAGTTTAATTTTTACTCCCGTTATTTTGGCCTGATATTAGGAAGAATGGCTTGTGAAAAAATGCCTCGGGGAAAATGACCCCCAAATATATTGATCAACGATAGAGATTTTGATTTGACCTTACCCTTTCAACAATAGGTTTTTTTAACTGTTAAAAAATCAAGGAAAGCGTTTATATTTATTTGTAAAAATGAAATATATTTGACATTTCTCACTCATATCAGTGAGGAATATTTAGACACAATACTTAGGTGCATTCCACTTAAATACTAGCTTACCTATGCATTTGAGCCAATTTTCATGGAGCATCATTCTCCTTCTATTTGGTAATATCTCCTCGGTCCACTTTCCAAAAAGTTGTTCTGAGGCCAATTTTTGAGACATTTCAATATTAGCACATCCAATTAATCTATATGAAAGTAAAAATCGCTGTAAACATATACAAAATATAGTATTTAAGTAAAAAATCTTATAAAAACATATTTTGTAAGTAATACTAATTAACACGATTTAAATAATTTATTCGACTATTTTAAAGGACATTTTATTTGATATTAGAAGGGAACACCGAAAAATTATAAGTATTTTCTTCATATGCATATTAGTTTCTTGGTTGGGTTATAATATCTTTTAGGCAGTTTCTCTTTCTCTCTCTCTCTCGCTATAAATATGTTATATTTCCCTTATCGATTGTTGCTCAGTCTAAGAAAAAAGAAAATATAAGAAAAACAAGAGCCCGAATACATATCGATCAAACAAAGGCTTTTTTTTCTTCTTGCCTTCAGTCAGTCTTATGATTATTATTACTAACTAAATATATGTATTATAGTTATATATAATGTGTCAAATCAACCAAAAAACTAATTTGATTACCATTCAAGACAGTTGAGTGAATATATCATTTATTGGGCATTTGAAAATAATTCAATAACATGAACGACAAATAATTCTGGGGCATTTCGAAACCTCTTTTGGGCTGTTTGTGATCAGTTTTGTTGCAGGTAAGCAATTGTATCCTATATCTATTGGAACTAGTTATTTTTGTGTCAACTACACATGGGTTCGCTAGATCTTCTTTAAAAAATCCATTTTTAATTGTTTAAATTAAGGGTATTCAACTAAGATTCATTTAGGTTTAGATAAAAATACAATTTTTACGGTAGCAAAAGTCTTAATTAATTGGAATGCCATA